>CAUYPO010100317.1:0-25891 GCA_963574435.1 Cheirogaleus major | reverse complement strand
CAGCTTTGACCTAGCTAGTTTTATCCAAGATAACTTAATACACAAGGGACATCTCTCTGGAAACAGTATTGGTCTCTGCAGAGAAAGAACTCTTAAAGAAACCCTGGGGTCATCTGTCCATCTGGGTGGTTTTTGTTTTTTGGGGTTTTTTTGTTTGTTTTTTGTTTTTGTTTTTGTTTGAAACAGAGTCTCACTCTGTTGCCCTGGCTAGAGTGCCCTGGCGTCAGCCTAGCTCACAGCAACCTCAAACTCCTGGGCTCAAGCGATACTCCTGCCTCAGCCTCCCGAGTAGCTGGAACTACAGGCATGCGCCACCATACCTGGCTAATTTTTTCTATATATTTTTAGTTGGGCCAATTAATTTCTTTCTATTTTTAGTAGAGATGGGGATCTCGCTCTTGCTCAGGCTGGTTTTGAATTCCTGACCTTGAGCGATCCTCCTGCCTAGGCCTCCCAGAGTGCTAGGATTACAGGCATGAGCCACCTTGACCAGCCCATCTGGATGTTTTAAGGGATGTATAAACACATACATACTAAGAATCCTGGGGTGGAATTTGCAAGAATTAATTGATTTCTAACTCTTATTCTCATTATAGATCAGACAAAGTTTAACTCAATCATTCTAAAATTTCCTTTTTTTTTTTTTCTTAGAGTCTATTGTATTGATTTCTGGTCAAATGACTGTGGCTTCTTAGCCACAAAATTATAACCAAGTTAGTGGTGAGAACACTAGAGTAGGAGTTAGGAGACAGATTCTCACCCAGCTCTGCCACCCACTAACTGTCTAACCATGAACAAGTCGCTTAACTTCTCTGGGTCTTAATTTTCCATCTGTCAAGTGATGAGGGTGTACTCAAAGGGCCTCTAAAAAGACTGCTCTCTTCTGGCCTTCACATTCATGATTCTAACCACCAGGGATCTTCTGAAGATTTTCACTTGAGTTTTCTTCATGTCACCCCTTCCTTTCCTTTGCCAGAATGCCTTTTTTTTTTTGGCCCAGTGAAACAGAAGAACTGCTTCTGGATGTTTCTTAGAAAATAAATCTCTGAATTTTCCAGTCCAGAATGATTGTTTTCTGCATATGGCTGCTAACCTATTGTCTGAAATACATTCCTCCAGATAGGCCATGCTCCCCCATCCTCAATGCAGTTCCTCTGCCCCTCCCCCCCGGAGTGCGCCCCCCTCCCCCTGTAGCCCATTAGCTCTGCGCACCCGGAGCCAGCCAGGCACAACGCTGCTCCTCCTGGCACAAGATTGTCCTCGCCTTCAAGCAACCAGCCTGCCTGCACCATGCAGGCAGGAGATCCGCGAAACCTCTTCTCTCGCGCGCTTATGCGCAATAAAATAGCGGACTTTCCCCTTCTTTTTATGAAGACAGTCCTCGCAGCTGTGACTATAACTGTTTTTTTTTTTTCCATACCAGCCAAGATTATGGTCCCATAACCCAATTAGTGTCATTTGGTGGTGGTCCAAGTGCTTCCCCTGCACGAGTTTTAATTTGGGGATCCCCGGAGGCTGCACTCCACATCTGTAGCCGGTCTGTTCTTCCTCTTCCCTTATTTGCTCGAGGTTTATGGGAGGATTAGCTGTGTGGTCTGGGAGGCGGCTGCTTCTCTTTCATCCTCGCAGCTCTCGAGCCGCCGAGGAGCCTTTTACTTTTCATCAAGCCCTGGCACCTGGAGGGCGGGCAGCCGGGGCGACTGGAATGAATCAGTGGATGCCCCGCAGGCCCCGAGGGGCGCGGCCCCGCGAGCAGGGGGGAGGGGAGGGGGAAGGCTGCCTATTGGGCCGCGCACCACCCGGCCCGGCTGCGCCGCGCTGGGAATGGGGGGTGCTCAGAGCGCGGTGCCCCCCCCCGCCCCGCCCCCACTCCCTGGCTGGCAAGGGCTGGCGAGGGCTCGGGGCGCTCATTGTGCAGGCAGCTGGCACCAGCTGGGAAGGGGAATTAGCATAACAAAGAGCCGGAGCGAGCGCGGCGCGGCCCGGCGGGGGCTCTGCGGAGAGCCCGGGGCTCGGCTCAGAGGAGCCGCGCTGTCACCCTCAGCAGCGCGACCCGGGCCGCCTGGCCTGAGACCCTCGGAGCGGCGGAGCCCGGCCCCCGGCGGGCGTGCCCTGCCTGGGTCCCGGCCGTGGGACTCGCCCAGAGAAGACCGTGGGTGTGGGTGTCCGTGACTGCGTGAAAGGGCGTGGGTGGGGGTGTACGGGCGAGTGTGGGTCCCTATGAGTGTGTGTCTGAGCGTGCGTGTAACCGTGTCCCTGGGCATGTGAATGCGGGTGTGGACGGGTCACCTGCAGACAAAAGGGGACCCCACCAGCTTCCTTCCTTCCCGCCCCTGGAAGGCCTCTTTGTTTATTCCTTCCCCGAAACGGTGGTCTTTTTTCCTTAAATCTCCAGTTCTCAATCCTGGCTGCACCTTGGAACCCCCTTGGGAAGCTTTTACAAACCCCCAGTCCCCGGCCCCAACCCAAAGTCTCCAGGCTAATTGGCCTCTGCCGACGTCCCCAGTGTGGGTGTTTCTTAAAACGCCGGCGTTGACTGCCACGTGCGGGGCTGGGAACCGCAAGCGCCGGGGAGGCCAGGGCCGGCGGGGCTCGGGCATTGAAACTGGTCCTTCGCCTTCACTGGCTGAAGTCAAGTGCACATTCCTCCGACCCCGGCGCTTCCGTCTCAAGCTTGCGACTGGGCAACTTCACCTCCATCATGCCTGCAAGCCTCACAGCAGCCTCATGGGAAAAGAGTTGCCAGGAAGCGCAGGCTCAGTGAAGTGTCACAAAAGGTCACAAAAGCTAGTAATTTGGCCCACCGAATTGGAGGCCAGTGCCGTGGGACTCCAAAGCCCATGTTCTTTCCACTATAACATGGAAAAATTAAAATTAAAAAACAAAAACAAATATCCTGCTGCTTTTCAAGTGCTGCCAGACCTCGAGCTGACCAGGTGCCTGGAAGGAGCCTGGGAGGACTGTTGGGGGCGGGGATCTTAGGGCGCAGCGGGACCCACAGCCCGAGGAGGCAGATAAGGCCCAGACGACGTCCCTAGAAAATGCCCGGGACATATCCTTCTGCGCCACCTTCGACCTGGGTTGTCCTTCTCTCCGCCTGGGCCCCGGCGTGGCAAAAAGGTCCCCGCCCAGCCTTTTCCTGACTCCTGCTCCCAGGCCCCTCCCTACAGGAAGGAAAGATGACAGCGCAAGCCGTTCCGTGTCACCTAGGAGCTGTCGGCAGCTGCGCAGCCGGGAGCAGGCTGGAGAGTGGGCGGGAGGGAGCGCAGCGGTCAGAGACCGGGGATCAGGGGACCCGGGGACCCAGGGACCGGGAAGCTGCACCTCGGTGTCTCGGGCCCCGCGCTTGGGCCTCTCCTGGCTGCGCCTGCTTCCTCCTTTTGAGAGCGAGGCGTCTCTGAGCCCCCTCACCCTCTGCTCGACCGAAGTCCCTTGCCTCCCGCAGCCGGAGCAGCTCTCCCGGAGAGGGAGGACAGAACTGAAATGAGCTGCCGGGCTCCGCCGGCCCGAACTCCCCCGTTACCCAGGGGTGTGCGTTTCCAGGAGCGCGGGCTCCATCAGTCGCCTTAGCATCACCAAGCCCCAGAGGCGCACGTGCTTCTGAGGCCACCAGGCCCACCGACCCTTCTCGCAGCCCTGGAGATAAAGGCCCAGGGCTGAGAAATGACTGGAGGTATCACCGCCTCCGGACTGCCTGCCCAGCTTTGCTCGGCCTAGGGGCTCTTTAAATAGACAAGCCTCGGTGCTCACTTACCCCGGACATCTGCGAGGAGAACCCCAGTGCTGGGGAAAAGAGCAGCCGAAGACAAGCAGCCAGTGTCTGGCCCCCAGAGTGCCCTGGAGAGGGGGGGAGGGTGGAAACCCTGGGCCCCAGCCTGAGCACCCCCTGGTCTGAGTTCAGGAGTGCTGCAGGGGAGCTGGTGGGCTGATGGGGCTGGTAGTGGCTGATGTTATTATTAAGAGTTCAGAATTCTCGTAGGTTCTAACAACTGTGTTCATTCTCAATAAATGGTTTCTTAATAATTGTTTTAATTAGCAAAAAGGCTGTCTTATTAAAGCTAATTAAAGGCAATTGGGGAACCTTATTTTCATACAATCATAAAATTAGAGAAACAAGAGGCTAGAGAAATGGGGAATGTCTCAGCTTTTTATCTGCAGAGGGGGGCAGGGAGGAGCTGGGAAGGGACAGGCTAGCCCCAAGCCAGGCCTGCCAGGTGCCAGTGCCCAGTGGGACCAGAACCTCCAGACTTGGGTGTAGCCTCAGACAGGACTGGGGACCAGCTGCAGGGAGGAATCCTCTATCCGCATCCTCCAACTGGAGTCTCAGAATCACGAGAACTCCTCTGCTTCCTCCCTCTGCTCCCACAATTAGTTCTCTCCATTGAGTTATCTTTAAATGGAATAAGGTAGTACCATTGCACCTCTGCCATTGCACCTGGCAGCCTTAGCACACCCCAGGCCTCGCTCCTGCCCAGAGCGCCCCCTTGAACCCCAGGGATTCCTCTCAGCCTCCCTTCTGTGGCTGATGGTCCTAAATCACCTGCTCCACAGGCACATGTAACCTCCCAGGCCTGACTTTTCAATGCCCTCCAGACCTGGGCCCAGGCTATGCGCCCAGCCCCAGCCTTCTGCTTCCTGTGGGGAACCTTCTGCTTCAGCCATGTCTCTCCTCCTCTGTCCTCTCAGCGTCCTCTCTGCTGATTGCAACTTCTCACCTCCCAGCCTCCACCCCTGCTTTTCCCTTAGCCTTGGATAACCTCTCCTTGCCCTGCCCCCTTATGCAAAGAGTCACTTCCCCTCAAGGCCAATTCAAGATCCACATTTTTGTATGAGACCTTCCAGGGCTACTATAGGCCTGTTCCATGATACATAAAAATGTAATATCCCCCCAACTCCCTCATGAATTACTTTTCAACTAGAAGCATAGTTTGAGGGGGCAGGTTGTTTTTTTTTGTTTGTTTGTTTGTTTTTTAGAAAGGCATTAAAAAGTAGAAACCGAACGTGGGTTTTGGGATTAGAGACCTTAATAACAATCCTGGCTTCACCTGACTTTGTGACCTTGGGCAGATGTCTTGACTTCTCTAAGCTCTGGTTTCTGTATGAATAAAACGAGGCTGATGAAAATACCCATAACTAAGTTATTGGGATGTGTAAATAAATAATGCATGGAAGTCACTTTACATAATGCCAGGCAATAATGCTAATAGCTCTGTGATCATTGTCCTTGTTGACATGAGGGACAATTTAGGAGGTATGAGCAAGTCCTCTGGGAAGAGAGACGACCCCCCCCCCCAAGTCAAGGAGATTCCTTGGCTATCTGAACTCACGACAGCCTCATCCCTAGGGATTCAGGTGGCTCAGTGCCCTCCCTCCATTCCTTCTCTCCAGGGTCCAAATCTTAGGACATGACTCTTCCCTGGGGTGCATGGGATAGTGGTTTACAGGCACATACTTACCTTAAGTGTCTAGCATCAGAGCTCCACAGGAGGAGGATACTGGACATGGGTCAGCTCCTTGCCTTTTTGTTTGAAGTTTCCCAACCTCCATCCTCAGTAGGCATTCCTATAAATAAGTCATTGTGGCATGACTCTAACAGTTTAAAAGAGATCTCCAGTATACCCTACCATAACACCAAGAATTCTTGCCTGTCCTTGAAAACGCAACTTGATGCATAAGTAGATTTTGCACCTCGGGCCTTGTACCTCTCCTTATCTGTTGCTTAGGCCATGGGACAGTGAGCGGCCATGAATCAGCAGGGAGCTCCCCTGCTGCCCACCCCTGAGCATCCTCTGGATGAAAGCTTAACCACAACAAAATTGACCACAGAGAAGGAACAACGAACAGATCCATGACACACTAGTGTTTAGCTGCCCATTCACAAGTAATTGTTCACGTGGGGCCCTCCCCCTTGATAATAGCTATTATCACAAGACCTTATGTTATATTTATTAGCACCTCCTCACCAGGAGGAACCGCAAGCCTATGACATCTGATAAGCAGCACACTTTCACCTACCAGGGGCTGTAATCAAAGCAGAAGTGCCACAGAAATTAACCAAAGGTCCCCTACATATCAAGCACAGCATATATTTTTTCCATCGCAGCCCAGAAAGGGACTTATTTCCCACCCCTGAGCATCAGTGGCTGTGTCAGCCCCGCCACCACTTCCGATGGGGCTGGAGCTACCCTGACATGTATGTATGATTAAAGCTCCGTGTTCCACAGCAGTGGCTGCGTTTTCAAGGAGATAGAGGAAACCTCACAGGACCCCTGGGGCAGGACACAACACTGCTCCTCAGAACATTATTTTTAAAAAAGTTGTCATGAAATCCAATTAACCAGCTGGAAGGCCAGTGTGGGCAGGCCTCCTCGGGGTTAATAAATAATAGAACATGCCCTGCGTTGGAAGGGGTATCTCTCTTCTCTAAGCTTGGAGGCTGTGACAAGCTCTCCCAGCAGGGAAAAAAAAAAAAAAAAAGCATGTACCACCACCACCTCCTGGTCCCTGAAACTTCAGTGAGTCCAGGAGTGAAGGTCCCCTAGACAGATGCCCAGAGTCCTGGGGGGGCAGCTTCCCCCTCCCCTGCACCGTGAGCCACAAGTTCAGCCACCCAGCCCCAGGAGTGGGGGAAAGAGAGAGCTTGTCTGGGCAACATTAGAATCGGGTCAGGAGCTCTGGTTGTAGCTCCAGGTGTGTCTCATTCTCAGGCAAGCTGTTCAGAGACTTCTGTACCCAGCTCAACAGGACTGTTGCTGGTAAGCACTGCAAGGTGGGCACAGCAAGCCCTCCCTTTCTGGTCCTCTCTCCATGGCTGACACCCTGGGTGGGCGCTTTGCTTTTGTTCGACCAGCACTGTTCAATAGAAATATAATGCAGACCACAGATGTGATTTTAAATTTTCTAGTAGCCTCATTTTAAAAAAGAAGTTAAGGGCTGGGCACAGTGGCTGACGTCTGTAATCCCAGTACTTTGGGAGGCCGAGGTGGGAGGATTGCTTAAGCCCAGAAGTTCAAGATCAGCCTGGACAACATAGTGAGACCTTGTCTCTACAAAAAATCAAAAAATTTGCTGGGTGTGGTGGTGCAAGCCTGTAGTGCCAGCTACTCAGGAGGCTAAGACAGAAGGACTGCTTGAGCCCAGGAGTTTCAGATTGCAGTGAGCTATGATTGGGCTACTGCACTCCAGCCAGGGCATCCAAGTGAGACCCTGTCTCTAAAAAAAAAAAAAAAAAATTTCAAAAAAAGTTGCTAATTTTGCAAATTGATTTTATTTAACCCAATATATCAAAATATTGTCACTTCAACACATAATCAATATAAAAATTAGGAGTGAGATATTTTATATTATTTTTTGTTTTGTACTAAGACTGAAATCTGGTGTGTATTTTATACTCATAACACAAATCAATCAGGACTAGACACATTTCAAGTGCTCAATAGCCACATGTGGGGAGCGGCTACCACTGGAAAGTCCAGGCTTAGATGCCATGATCCCTTGTGCAGGGACTCATACAGCTCCCATCTGGCTCATAACCACATCCCCTCTTCTCCCTGCCTTCTGGGCACCGTGTTCTTGCTTGTTGGGGCCCCTCAGCCCATCTCTCTAGTTCAAGGCCATGGAACATAGAAAGTGATGGAAGTTGCCATCACTCTTAGGAACTTCCCATTGGAAACCCCCAGGCACAGGAAGGTCACTGTCTCGGGCTGGCTGGCTCTGGTCCACAGCCTCCTGCATCATCCCCACGCTCCAGGAGGGCTGTGTGGGGCCACCTAGAGTGAGCAGAGCCAGGACTGGGCAGGCAGGTTGCGAGTTGCAGACAGTGGCGTTCCCAGGGTGGTGAAGGCTTTTGTTAGGAGCAGAGTGAGCAGTCTTTAATCCTCTCTGTTACCGGAGAGGAGGGAGAATGCGGGGGGCAAGTAAAGTCTTGTCTGGGGAAAACACTGGCAGGAAGGTGAGCCACATGCCCGAGTAATCGCTGACTTCACCCCTCTCCTTTGATGGAGCGCCTCGGTGCCACGCAGGCCAGGCCAGGCCTGTGACAGACGCAGGCAGCCCTTCCGGGGCGATAGTGACTGGGTGTGTACGTGTGTGAGTGTGTGTCCAGGCTGCAGATGCCTGTCTCTGCGTGCCCTCAGTCGGAGAGCATCCCAAGGGGGGATGAGCCCTGGATTCACATGTTCTGAACCCCAAATTTAGAGGTGTGGCCTGAGAAATAGGAGTGTCACGGGGAGGACCACAGGCTGGGACAGATGACACTGTATTCACCATGCCCGTCCTTCCTCCCTGACTGCTCTCTCCTACCTTGTGGAATAGCAGTCGATGCACAAGTATAAGCACGTGGCTGTTCCAGACAGTGGGCAGGTCTGAGAGATGCTCCCAGGCAGCCACTGTCAGCGTGCGGAGGGGAGGGGCTGCTGCCGGCAGCAGGGAGCTGCGGTGGAAATGATGTTCGTGAGCCTGGAACCGTGAAGCATAACGGGCACCCTTGAGGCCCCATGAGCAGGGAGAGGGTCACCCATTTGCAAGGGGCAGCATGGCAGGAGACCAGTTCTCAGGCCCAAGAGTGGTACCAGGAACTCTGCCAATGCGGGCCTGATGTCACCATTCCCCTCCCAGATTTTAGGAATGGGAAAGAGAGCTGGCTAACCGATCTTACTTTTATAAAACACTTTACAACTTACAAAAAACTTTCACCTCTATTATGGTATAACTCTCCCAACAATTCTATAGTGTCAGCAGGGCAGGTATTATTGTCTTTATTTTATAGGTAAGAAAACTGTGGCTCAATGAAGGGAAAGACTTTTTTTTTTTTTTTGGAGACAGTCTCACTCTGTTGCCCAGGCTAGAGTGCCGCGGCATCAGCCTAGCTCAAAGCAACCTCAATCTCCTGGGCTCAAGCAATCCTTCTGCCTCAGCCTCCCGAGTAGCTGGGACTACAGCCATGCTCCACTCTGCCCGGCTAATTTTTTCTATATATTTTTAGTTGGCCAATGAATTTCTTTCTATTTTTAGTAGAGACGGGGGTCTCACTCTTGCTCAGACTGGTTTCGAACTCCTGACCCTGAGCAATCCACCTGCCTCTGCCTCCCAGAGTGCTAGGATTACAGGTGTGAGCCACCGCGCCCAGCTGGGAAAGACTCTTTCAAGGGCAGAGCCAAGATCAGCCAGCAGCGTTCTCCAGAGTCACCACCCCAGAAGGGCTCTTATAATTTGGGGGTCATAGATCCCTTTGGGAGCCTGATTTTAAAACAAAAACTTTGAATCCTCTTACTGAATAAATGGGCTTTAAACAGTTAACAACCCCCTTGAAATTTTACAGAAAATATTGTGTGTGCATTTTTTGGGATAGGGGGTTGGGAATGGGGTTGGTAGGAAAGAGGATCAAATTTTTAATGGAGTCTATGACACCCAAAAGGTTAAGAATTAGTGATCTGGTCCAACTTCTTCATTTGACAGATGAGGAAACCGAAGCCCAAAGAGGGCCAACGATTTCCCCAGGGTTATGCCAGCTTTAGAGCAGAGGTGGGGCTCGAAATCTGAGTCAGACTGCCCTTCTCACTGTACACCAACGTGACGAGGTCTGCAGAGCTGTGCTCACGGCTCCAAGCCCCTCACAGAGAGATCAAGGTTAAGAACAGACGTGTCATCCCAGCTCCACCCTTAGCTAGCCACAAGACAATGGCCAAGCTCCTGCACGCCTTGGACATCCTTTTACCTTCACGAAGGACAGAGAGAAGGGTCCCCTGACCTCTCGGCTTCTGAGAAACACTGCGAGGATGCAAGGACATGCAGAGACAGGGCAGGGAGCAGGGAAGAGCAGTGGGGAGCAACTGGAGGTAGACCTAGGCTGACAGAGGCCAGGGCTGGGCACTGGATAAATGGGATGTTGCGTTTTATGCTCCCCATTCATCCCCTGGGGCTCAATTGCCCCATCCTTCACACCGTGTGTAACAAAAGTCTCCTCTAACCTTGCCCCTGAATCATCTGGGTTGATCAGGGTCCTTCTTTGCAAAACAAAGCAAACATGAAAAGCTGGAACCCTACCCACCTGTTTTAAGCATAAGGGATTTATTAAGGGTATTGGGAGGACTGAAAACACAGACCGCAGGATGAGCTTCTAGGACGCATCCCAGAGCCGCAGGGCAGATCCGGCTGCCAGGGGAGCTGCTGCCTCCGTCGATGGCAGACGCTGCCTGCCAGGCTGACCCACTCTGTGCCTGCTGTGATCTGGGGCCAGCGAAATGGGAGGACCCCTTCCTGCCGAGTCCCTGTCCCCAGGTAACTCTGTTCTGAGTCAAAGATTGACTCACATTCGTGGAACCAAAATCACTCTCCAACTGGAAAATGTAAGCAGTTTTGTTTTGTTTTGCTTTTCCTTGGGAAGGAAGGATACATACTCTGAAGACCTATTGAAATAGGCAGCAGGTGTCGAAAAGATTTGGGCAACTATGAATGACATATACCTATGATAATGCCCCCAACGTGCAGGGGATATATAGTTCCAAGAGGGCTGCTACAACAACAACTGTTTTTTGAGGTCTCTCATTTGAATTAAATAATTTTTTTAAAAATTCATGTGATTTCTGAATTATGTGTGATATCTCTATCTATTAAGACTTATATATATATATACACCTACATACACATACACTATTTATAAGAACACACTACATATATACCCGTATGTCTTATTTAACATAATAATCATGTTTCTCTGAAAATCTTCTATTAGAATTGAGGCATTCAGGAGAATATTTGAAGCTAGTCCTTTGGTTTTTCATAACCCTCAGCTGCACACACACAAAGACCCTTAAAGATCTTAGGAAAGGAAGGTAGCTAAATGTCCTGGTTTAGCTGGAACAGGCCTGGTTTATGCCTGTGGGCCCAGCGTAATGATTAATAACTCCTCTTCCCTCTCCAAAGTGTCCCCATTTAGATGATAAATTATATGGTCATCTTGATCTTGGGGACACCTGACAGGTCCTGGCCTGTAGGATGTGCTGACGGGGATGTCATTGCAACCTGACCCAGCAATCCCTAGGGGAGAACAAGGCAGTCAGCTGATACGTTTTTATTCTCCTACCATGAGCAGTTGGACATTCAGGCCCTAGCTCACCATCCCCAACCAGTCGAACAGAGACCTCTGGAGTCCTGGGCTCCTAAGCCCCCTAAGAGCTAAGGATGTGTAATTCACAGACTCTCACACACAGGCTATTATCCTAGCCAAGCCACAGCCATCCTTGCTTCCCCAAACTCTACTCCTCTAGGAACCCTTCCTGACCCCAATCCACTGTAAATATAAATCCTTTAGTATATGACATCCTCACTTAGCACGAAATTTACCGGAGCCTGTTTTCATGCCAGTTTTGTATGAGTTTGGTGATTGTTTCATTTAGTGCAGTCCTGCCTCTCCCATCAGACTAGGGACCCCAGGGCCAGGGGCATCTATTGGGCATGCCCTAGGTGCAGGACTGGGTTTGCCGCCATCAACCCAGGGGTGGCTAAGCGCAGGAGACTGTCTTCCCCTATCAGAGGCAGCTCCCAAGGGACAGGGGTCCTGTAATCTGCAAGACAAAGATTTCATCTCCTCCTTGCTACTACTTTTGCCTTGACCGCCTAACCAAGGCTCAAGAGAGGCAGGTATGAGGCTTGTTCTCTAACTAGTATCCGACGTGGGCTGGGTGGAGGGGTGAGATGTGTCCCTGCTGTTCCCCCTCAAAGCAGTTCTAATTTTTCCAGTCTGCCTGGGCCTCCAGGCTGCAGAGCGGACTGTGCTTAATGAAGCGCATTCTCCATCTGTGGTCTGGCCCTCCTGGCAGCTCCAGCTGCCTGGGGCCTGGCTTTGGGGAAAGCAGTAAAGAAGTTCCCTGTCTCAGGCCCCCACCCCCTGTGTGCACACCAGGGGATCCACTTCCCCACGGCCAGGCCCACTCCACCCATGTTAGGCTAACGAGATCCAGACCCCACACCAGAGCTGCCCTGATTGGGTTGACCTATTTAATTAAAACAGCAGCTTCCAAAAATGGACGTTCTGCTCCAAGGCTCTGCCCCTGGCCGCAAAGACAGACTCTGGCTGTCTCTGGCCAGCCAGGACTTTGGCACTCCTTCCCAGTCCCTGACTTTCTTCTCTCCCTCCCCTCCTTCCCTCTCCTCATTTTTCCAACATCTGTGTCCAGAAAGGAAGAAAAACCCTGTTTGGACTGGCCTCCTTCCATCTGTCATTTTTTTCCCCCCTTTCAAACGTCTTGTCTAAAGCAGAGTCAGTTACATAAACATTCCACCTCTTTCCATAAATTGGCCACAGTTTGTGAACAATAGAGTTACTGTGCAGGGGAAGCAGGAGCCCAAGGCCACACCCCACAAGTGCTGGCCCCCCAGCCAAACAGAACCAGAGACTCATTCTTTGAAAGAACCAAGAGGAAATCCAGCATCTTCAGGCGAGACCCTTTCTGTTGTACTTGGAGCTGTTCCTTCGCCAAACCCCCCTCTTGCCCTGCCCTTCCCGCGGCCGCCTGCCATCTCTTAACTTCAAGCTGTTTGAACTGATGCCCAATTTCTGTTTTTTCCCTTAACTGCCTGACAGTGTGTGTCACTGTGTGTCCCTGTCCTGAGGGCAGAGTGTGTGGATGATGGAGTCAGTGGTGGTGGTGACGTGTGTGTGTGTGTGTGTGTGTGTGTGTTGGCAAGATTTTTGGAGGCACGCCCTCAAGGTTTTGTTGCCTTTTTCTTTAAATAGAAACAGTTAGACCTCACTAATTCAGACCAGTTGGAGAAAAGTCCAGAGGGGAAGAAAAGAAAAGCCCGACTTAACAGAACACAGTTAAACTTAGGCCTTCTTATGTCTCCCGAGCGCATCCAGTTACTGGAACTGAACTAACCACATTGGCAGATGCAGTCCTGCCAGACTTGCCCCATGAATAGATAAAGACCGCTTTTTACCATCATCTTGAATGCCTAATTAAATGTGAAGGCCACTCAGGGTGTGAAAACACATTTTTTTCTTGGTAGGTCGGATATCTTCCATATTTGTCGTCCTTCTCATTGGCTTAGTGAACTATCTTCTTAGCCAGACTGTGTTCTTTAAGGACAAGTTCCATAGCTTAATCCATTTGATATCCAACGCCTATTGTATCTTCTAGTGCACGGTAAGTGTGCAACATATATGTCGAATAGTGGATGGGTGGATGGATGGAGAAATGAAACTAACAAGGCAAGGCTAGAGGGATGGGGGAGAGCCTTGTTAGGGGAAGTTTAAGGGACACTTCTATTGGCCTTCTCCTGATGAGCTGGGAGAAATAGCAGACAGCAGGTACCTGAGAACCTTGTCCTCAGCTTCCGCAGCAAGTGGCAGGAGACGGGGAAGGCAGAGATGGTTGGGGCTGGGCTGGGGGAGTGAGGTACGCTGAGACTCAGTACAAAGCAGAGGTGGAAGGCTGTGATTGATGGAGTCGGTTGGAAGGTGTAATTGCGTAAACGGGTCTATGAGCAGGTGTGGGGCTAGAGGCAGCTGTGGGTATGGAAAGGTAAAAAGAGATTCATCTGCTATGGGTAAGCAAAGTTTGGGAGGTGAGTGCTGTATTAGTTAAGATCCTTTGGGCTGCAAGTAATAGAAAACTTAGTTCAGATGGCTTACACCAGTGGTTCTCAACCGGGGGCGATTTTACTAGAAGCAAGTTAGATTTGGCAAGGTCTGGAGACATTTGTGGGTATCACAACTGGGATGGGGGGGGCTACTGGTATTTAGTATATAAAGGCCAGAGATGCTGCTCAGCATCCTACAATGCACAGGACTGATAATGCCCACAACAAAGAATCATGTGGTCCAAGATGTCAGTGGTGATGTTGAGAAACCCAAGCTTAAACCAACAAGGAACAATATAACAAGTAGTCCCAGGGTTGGATATTTAATTACTCATAGAGGAGCTGGCTTTGCCTCTGCCATTAATAGGGTCTTTGTTCCCTCAGGGCCACAAAAGGCTACAGTGGCTCCGAGTATCACATCTTCACCCAAGAGCATCCTCTTGTCCCTTTTTTAAAACTCAAATTCCCTTCCTGTCTCACCAGCTTTGTGTCTGTGCTCGTCCCTAAATCAGCCCTGGGCAGAGAGATTACCTTGATTAGTTTCATCAAGATCCTTCACCCCATCCCTACACAGACTTTAGGGCATGGAATTTGAAACCTAAAGAACATTTACATTCTGTTAAAAAGAAAAATGTGTCTTCTGGAGAGGGAAACGTGTGCTGTGTAGTCCACAACAGAATCCCTGGGGTTACTGGCCTCGTGAAACTGAGAAATGTGTCCCTGGCCCTCTAGGCTGGAGCTTGCTGCTTAGTTGCCCACCTTGGAGCCCCTCAGTCATTCATTCCATAAACAATAGATAGTCACGGATGCCTCCTCGTAGTGCTAGGGGCATCACAGACATGGTTCCTGCCGACCTGGAGCTTTCGTCTTGTAAGGTAGTCGTTAATCAAATAATCTCACAGATGATGTGCCATTATAGACAGAGATATTGTCTTAGTTCATTTATGTTACTATAACAGAATACCTGAGGCTGGACAATTTATAAAGAAAAGAGGTTTATTTGGCTCACAGTTCTGCAGGCTGTACAAAAGCATGGGCCCATCTGCTTGGCTTCTGTTGAGGGTCTCAGGCTGCTTCCATCGTGGTAGAAGGCGAAGGCATGTGCAGTGATCACATGGTGAGAGAGGAAACGAGAGAGAGAAGGGAGTGGTGCCACGCTCTTTTTAACAACCAGTCTTTGTGGGAACTACTAAGAGAACTCACTCGCCACCCCCCAGAGAGGGTATTAATCTATTTACGAGGGATCTGCCCCCAGGACCCAAATATCTCCCATTAGGCTCCCACCTCCAACAGTGGGATCAAATTTCAACATGAGGTTTGAGGAGGACAAACACCCAAACTATAGCAGGTATACTGTGATTCAAAATCACATGGAATGACAATAACATAAAACAGAAGACCTCATGTAGCGGGCAAGGGAGAGTCAGAAGAGGTTTCCTTTGCTGAGCTAAGATCTAAAGAATGAACAAAAATTAGTTCAGTAAAGGACAGGGGACAGAGGAGATATCACTGGGAGGGTAACCTTATGTGCATATTCCTCTCTTGGGAGGAGCACAGCCCAATCTTGGAATTGACAAAGGGCAGTGTAGTGCAGAGCAGAGATCCAAGGGAGGAGAGCACAAATCTTGAGAGGTCACACGGTCTTGCACATGTTAAGGATTTTGGTTTTGATCTTAAGAGCAAGGTGTTGTAAGCAAGGATCACTTTGATTGCAGTGTGAAGAACAAACTGGAGAGAAGCAAGCTAGATTTGGGGAGATGGAACTACCACGTGGGTAGAGGCAGGCAAAGAGTGATGGTGGATTGGATCAGAATGGTAGTGAGGATGAAGAGAGGTTGTGAGATTTGAGAGGCATTTAAGAAATAAAATTGACCAAATTTGTTGATGGATTTGTTGTGGATCAGGAGTAAGAAGGAGAAAGGATTAAGGATGACTCCCAAGTTTCTGGATTGAGAAAATGGTTGGAAGGTGGAGTCATTTATTGAGAAAGAAAACAGTGGAAAAGGATCAGACCTGTGGGAAAATTAGAGTTTTGTTTTGGATGTGGTGAGATCACAGTCCTGTTGAGACATCTGAGCAGAGATGATGAGTAGGCAATTGGATATATGGTCTAGAGATCAAAGAGAAGACTGCATTAGAAATATAAATTTAGAAGATATCAGTATATAGATGGTATTGTAGTTGTCTATTGCTGAGTAACAAATTACCTCAATACTTAATGACTTGCAACAACAATCACTTATTATCTCTTATGGTTTGGTTGTGTTGTAACTTTGGACGCGGTACAGAGTGGATGACTTAACTCTATTCTACAATGTCTGAGGTCTCAGCTGGAAGACTCAATGGCTGGGAGCTGGAACCATCTGATGTTGATGTTGGCTGTTGGCTGAGACCTTAGCTGGAGTTGTTGGCTTCAATACCCACATGCGGCCTCTCCATGTGGCTTGAGTTTCCTCACAACAGGGTGGATTGGTTCTAAAAGTGAGAATCCCAAGAGAGAGAGAGAGTTAGGTGGGAAGTGTAACCTTTATGTGACCTGACCTCAGAAGTCACAGAGTGTCACTTCCACCATACTTCATTGACCAAGGAAGTCATAAGCTGCTGTTCAGATTTAAGGGGAGGGAACTTAGACCCCACTTCTTGGTGGAAGAGGATCGGTTACTTTGTAAGAGGAATATGTGGGAAGGGATACAAGTGAGGTGTGGCTATCCTTGGACAATATAATCTGCCACAGATGCAAATTAAAGGTCTCCCAAGGATTATGATCTCCCAGTGAAAGAGAGCACCTAGGATGGAGGCTTGGAGGGACACTATATGGCAGGATGAAGAATAAGAATCTCAAAGGAGCAAGAGAAGGAGCAGACAAGGAGGAGGAGAACTAGAGAGTATGGTGTCACAGAAGCCATCGGAAGAAAGTTCATTCATTCACCGAGTATTTATCAAGCACCTACTATGCCAGACTATTCTAGTTTCTGGGAATATTACATCCTAGTGAGTGCAAAATTCCCTGACTTCATGATGATTACATTCTAGGAGGAAATGACCTAGTTAGTTGGGGACTGAAAAAGTATGCCTTGGATGTAGTGACATGAAGGTCATTGATGACCTTGATGAAAATGACTTTTTGTAGAAATGGAGCAGAAGCCAGACTGGGGTGGGTTGAGGAATGAATTGAGAATGGGGTGTCTAAGAAATGAATTGGGAGGTAAAGGCAGCTCTGGGTCTCTGAGGATAAGATACAACCCCCTGACAGAGCGTTTCATATTCTCTGCAGCGTGTCCTATTGTCAGGCTGGGTGTTTGCACTGGCTCTTCACACCCAGGGACTCAGAAGTGGGAAGGGGCTGAAGCCCCACTGGGACTGACAAGAAACCTGGATGGATGAATTTCTCAGGGGCTCCACTTGGCATTTTGGGGGAGGTCACTGAGAATGTGCCGCCTGTGCATCTTCAGCCTCCAACCCTCAGCCAACAGCTCTGCTGAACCCTCATGGGTTCTTTCTTGGATGGCTTTTGGGTTGCTGCCTAGACCCATCCTGAGCTTGCAACCCAGATTCCGGCCACATCAGTCTCTTTGCTGGCTGTGCCTGGCCTCCTCTCCTTCCTTCCTTCTAGCCCCCTCTATTCGAGGCCCACTTCAAGACACTGTCTCCATGAAGAAGCACCCCTTCCAGCCCCCATGGGTGCCCTTACCCACTGAAGGCTGTACCATGCATCGTTCAGACTGGCCCCTGATCTTTGTGTCTTATTTAGCCTCCCATACCACAGGTGACCTCCTTGAAAGAGGCCCAGGTTGAAGATGTTGCCTATGTCTTTCCAGTGACCCTGAGCATAGCTCAGCATTGGACTAAGTAAATAAATAGCAAGGGCCCAATATTTGTTGCATCTGTTGAATGACTTGATACAAAGCCTACCTGCGGCCTCCCGCACTTGCCCCAGACTACCTGCCCTGTAAGTCTGGAGCAATAGCTGAATCCAGGATAGGGATGTGAGCTGATTTTTCAAGAATCTGCTTGCAAAGCTCCTGGCGAATAAACATCAAGAGAGGGCCTCTCTGTACTCAGGAAGCTTGGAGTTCAACATGGAAGAGGGATACATTTCCCCATGACCATAAGCACCTCCAAATAAGTTAGAACACATCAACCCACAGCAATAGAACAAGTCCCTTTAGGTATGGTGAATACATAGAGAATACAAAAAATTGACCAAGGCACAATGGTCTTATCTTATAGTGTTTTCTGCAAGTGAAATGTCTTATACTTGATAGGGGAAAAATTCAAAGTATCACTTGTTAGCTGTATCACCCTGTACAAATCACATAACCCTTCTGAGCCTCAGTTTTCTAATCTTTAAATGGGAACAATAATACCCAGTACATGGAATTGTTAGGAGAAGTAAATGGGATAATGTGCAGTCAATCCTTATTATTTGTGGAGTCCATATCTGCAAATTCACCTACTCACTAAAATTTATTTGTAACCCCTAATATTTAAAGTGTTTTGGGGTCATTTGTGGACATGTACAGAGCAGTGGGAATTTGAGTCATCCAACACGCTTGTTCCCAGCTGAGGCAAAACAAGGCTCACTCTGCCTTCTTGTCTCAGCTTTCATGCCGTAAACAAGTGTGCTCATTGAAGTCCCTTTTGTGCCATGTTTTTGGATTTTTGTGCTTTTTGTTGGTGATTCCACTCTCTAAAATTGTCCCCAAGCATAGTGCTGAAGCGGTGTCTTCTCTTCCTAAGCACAAGAAGGCTCTGATGAGCCTTGCCAAGAAAATAAGTGTGTTAGATAAGCTTTGTTCAGGCACGAGTTATAGTGCAGATGCTGTGAGTTCAATGTTAACGCGTCAATGAAATATATTAACTAAACCAAAGCACACATAAAACAAGGTTATGTATTGATCGGTTGATGAAAACGTTGTGACCAGAGGCGCATAGGAACTTACCCTGTGTTTCTACAAGGAGCAAAAGGGTTCAGCGCTGGCAGCGACTTTACAGAACATGACTACATAAGTAATGAGAGTCGACGATGTATAGAAGCACCTATGCAGGGCATGGTGTAGACAAGAATGTTCAGGAAATGTTGACTCCTAATCTCAGTGAGAAGGCGGCAGGAAGCACTCCAGGCAGTTTATTGCCATAGTTGCTCATGCTTTGCCAGGAATTTGGCTCCTAAAAGAGTCAAAAAGGAATTTTTGCATATCACCACACCATTCCCGTTCTCTCTTTAGAGATAGTGTTACAAAGAGGTTGTAACCACCTCTTACAGCTCTGCCAATCACAATTATATTCTTGTTAATAAGTTTCTGTCTTATTCCTCTTATAACCTGTGGGTGCTTCAGACAGGGAGCTCTAGGCAGGGGCTGTGTCTTCCCACAGTCTGAGGGGTTCCAAGGGAGGATGTCCCCTGCTTTCTGTGTGTTCTCTGCCTTTCTTCCCACTCAGACCCGACTCTCTTGTGTTTCACTGGTTGCCTGCACGTTGCTTGATCCTGGGAGAAGAAAAAAACAAACAAATGAATGCCTTGCCTGGATCCAGGTCTCCCCCCTACCAACTCCCTCCAGAGTGACAGAGAGGGGGTCTCTGAGCTCCAGTCTAGGGGAAGACATGTGGGTCAGGCAGGAGGGACCCTGACCACCAGGTTTCTCCCAAAGGAGAAGCCCTCCCCTATCGGGCTACTTCTGTCTCCTCCAGGGGCACGGATAGAAGCAGCGAGAACAAGGAAAGGGGACCAGAGGTTTTCCCCACACATGGGTCTGATTAGACTGCCATTCCTGAGGCTCTCTGGGCTTGAACGCTTTCTCCCCAGGAAGCCAGACAGCCAACTGGGGAAAATCTGCAAACCTGCGCTGAGGCCAGGCTCCCGGAGGCAGCCCGGTGGGGTGGGAGGGCTGTGGGCACTTGATCTTTATCGGAGCCCTCTGTTCCCGGCCTCCTGCCAGCTCCCAGTAGCCCCCGGCCAGGATCCTCCAGGAATCCAGAGCCTGAGGATTGTGTTACCTTCTGAATTCTATTAGCACAGGCAGGCGGGAGGGGGGAGGGCGCTGGGGGGCCAGCGGGGAGCCGCCAGCAGCCTTTGGTGCCAAGCAGGCGCCTTCCATTGCTTGCTTCTGCCTTTCCAGCTCCGACTCCCCCTCTGCCCTCATCTCTTATGCTTGCTGCAGGCAAGGACGTGGATTATGTACGTATAAACTAAAACAGGTAATGGGTTTTTCGGATGTTCATAGGAAACAGAAGTGATAGTAATAATAGCAAAACCGAGTGCCAGGCACTGTTCTAATTGCTTTGCATATACAGTCACGTGTTGCTTCACGATGGGGATATGGTCTGAAAAAAGTGTCCTTAGGTGGATTCTTCGCTGTGCAAACATCCTAGAGTGCACTTACAGAAACCTAGACGGCACAGCCTGCTGCATACCTAGCTGTGTGGTACAGTCTATTGCTCCTGGGCCACACGCCTGTACGACATGTCGCTGTACTGGATACTGTAGGCAGCTGCAACACAACGGTAAGTGTTTGTGCATCTAAACATATTTAAACATGGAAAAGGTACAGTCAAAATATAGCATAAGAGATTAAAAAATGACACACCTATATAGGGCGTTTACCAGGCATGGAGCTTGCAGGACTGGAAGTTGCTCTGGGTGAGTCAGTGAGTGAGAGGTGAGTGAATGTCAAGGCCTAGGGCATTGCTGCACACTGCTGCAGACTTCATAAACACTGAACACATAGGCTACACTAAATTTATTTTAAAAATTATCTTTCTTCAATAATACACATGTACTCACCAGCAAATTGGTATTAACGGATCAACACCTAAGTGGACATATAGGAATAACATTTGTTGGGTGTTGGGCGGGTTGGGGCGGGGAGGAGGGGATGGGTATATACAATCATAATAAATGAGATGTCCAACGTTTGGGGGATGGTCACGCTTGAAGCTCTGCCTCGAGGGGGGAGGGGGGGCATGAGCAATATACATAACCGTAATATTTGTACCCCCATAATATGCTGAAATTAAAAAAAATGAAAAAAAAATAAAAATTATCTTTCTTCAATGATAAATTACTCTTAGCTCACTGTAAACGTTTCCTTTATAAACTTTAAAAATTTTTTTAAACTTTTTGACTCCTTTTTAACAACACAGCTTAAAACACATTACACAGCTGTCCAAAAATATTTTCTTTCTTTATAGCTTTATTCTATAATCTTTTTTCCACTTTTAAGATCTGTAATTATTTTTACTTTTTACGATTTTTTTGTTAAAATCTGAGACACAAACACACACATTAGCCTAGGCCTACCTAGGGTGACATGGGGTCCACAGGCTTCACCAGTCTGTCAAAGTAGTCGATGGATCCTCCAGATTTCCAAAGGATAAGAACTCCGTGCCTCTCTCTCCTTTCTCCTTTCTTTTCCCTTTTCTCTTCTCTATCGCTGCTCTCACCTTCCAAGGCAGGGCAATTGCAAGGCAGAAAATCCCATTTATACTAATGGCAACCCATCTTCACAGCATATTTCTGATACATTTGTTTAAAAACTTACAAACCTATCAGGAGAGGAATAGGGAGAGACAAAGGGGATGGCCTCCTTCCTATTTTCTAGAGAGGAAGGAATCCTTCCTGTGGTTTATTTTATCCCAGTTCCCTCCAGAAAGGGCTTGGGGCAAATAGAAACATTTCAATATATGCAAACCTAGGTGGTAGGCATCAAACAGCAGGACAGAGAAGGGGAGCGATCCCGACCCAGGGTGCTTGCACAGATCTTGCTCAGCTGTTGAAACCAGCATTAGCATTTGGCTCTAGTCCAAAAAGCTCCTTCATCACCTTCAGAACCTATCTCAGAATCTAATAATAATTTAAGTGAGTATTTTTGTCAAACTTTAAAAAGCTCGGCATGTTCTGTCCTTTAATAATCTTTTCTCAGAAAAGGTAAGCTGCTTAATAAATCTCAATGGTAATGGATGGAGTCAATCAAGAGGAAGAAGGTTTATTCAATAGTCATTTGACTTAATCAGTCTTCAAAATATTTTCCTGGAGAGAAATTGGACAACTCAAGTCTCTTTTCCCATCAACACTGTTAAGGCTTCAGTGCTCAGGTAGTAATGGGGTGATCATAGGTGGCTTCTAGCTTCCAACTCTTTCATATAGTTTGGCCTTTTGAATGTTGGTCAGAAACAATATGGTACAACTTAAATGTTTTCAGAAATCATTAGGAATAAAAATTCCATTGAGATCCTAAAATATGTGTTGGTTCTATAGCAGACATAATTGGTTGCCCCCAATATCCACTTCCCTTCCTTTCGTTAGTGTAGAACCACCAAGAGTTAGCCGGGCACATGACTACTCAGCTAAGGGCATTTCCAGCCTCTTCTGCAGTGCAGTATGGCCATGTAAGTACATCTTGGCCAATGAGATGTGAGCAGAAGTGATATGTGTACTTTCTAGGTCATTTCTTTAGGAAAAGGATGTTCACTATGACCTT
Organism: Cheirogaleus major; assembly: GCA_963574435.1. Taxonomy (NCBI): domain Eukaryota; kingdom Metazoa; phylum Chordata; class Mammalia; order Primates; family Cheirogaleidae; genus Cheirogaleus; species Cheirogaleus major. The sequence continues at coordinate 3,830 of CAUYPO010100317.1, read as the reverse complement.
TCTTCCCTTCCCACTGGCTGGAAGAAAGAAGTTACGGCAGGGGCTGGGGTAGCCATCTTAGACTAGCAGGTGTCGTCACGTGCTGAGAATGGCAGGGCAACATGAAGGAGGAAACCTGCCTCTCATACAAGATAGAGGAAACCTGAATCTCCAACACCATGGAACTCCCATACCAGGCCGGAACCATCTACCCATAATCTCATATAAGAGAAATAAGCTTTGTTAAAGACACCATTATTTTTGCGTTAGGTCCAGTAGCTAAATCTGGGTCCTAACCCATTTGGTCCCAGCCACATTTATTCCTACTCCTAGTTACTCTTATCCTCTTCTAGGCTCCATTTCATCTGGCTGGTCAACTCTGACATTGCCAAAGCTTCCTGTCACTCACCTTTCCTGAAGCTTCTGTCCTTCCCCATCCTCTCCCTCTCTGCCATCTCATTCTTTGTTCTCCACCATGGCTTGCCTCTACTTGCCTCTAGGCAATCTGTGATCTCTAACTTCTGAAAAGGATCCATAGAAATAAAACAACAAAAGCTGAGAATATTTACTTAGCACTTATCTTGTGCCAGTTTCTGTTCTAAACTAATTACATATTCATGTAATGTCTAAACTAATTACATCTCCTCGTAACCTTTCAACGACCCTTGGAGGAAAGTAGTTTTATTCCATCTGTTTTGAAGATGGAAAAATCCGAGGCACAGAGAGATGAGGGGATGCTCTTCCTGCTAATGCTGACGGGGATCCTGACTCCAGAAATTTTGGACAGAGATAAGGAAGGACAGAGAAGTCCTTGAGGTCACTGAAGAATATGAGGGCCAGGCTATCTAAGATCAGGGGTCCCCAGGGGCAGCTGATGGCTCTTTCTTGGTGGCCCCAGAAGCCCACCTGAGGAAGACAGCCTCTTCCAGGAGAGCAGCGGATGTAAGGGCTCAGAGCCTGGATGAGGCAGGCCCTTCTCCTTGTGGCTCTGGACTGTTGAGCATTTAAGGTGAAAGGATTCTCCACATAGACTGTCCCAAACATGGAATTCCATTTATTCCCCACCCCTCTCTCTTATCATTAACTCCGCAGCTTCTCCTGGCTAGACCATTTGGTCATTGACCAAATCACAGTCCCACTCCCCAGTCTTCAGCCAGTGTCGCTGAGTGGCTCTTACCTGAGCAGAGGGGCAATCCAGGTGATGGTCCTTCAACCCTAATCTGGAGTGGGCACTCAGAGCCTAGCTTGCTCTGGTGCTAGCGATGGCTCTGGGTGGTACCCTAACTGGGTGATGGGGACAAGCTGAGCAGCTTTGGGGGCCTCCTCCTGCTTGGCTGGTTCTCAGGAGATTGCTCAATGGTTGGTAGGGTTCTTTTGACAATTACCCACTGCCATGTACTCCTCTCTCTCCCCTGCTCCCAAAGCCACGTAATTCCAGGGCTGTGTGGAATGGTGTTCTACCAATGGCCCCATCAGAATCCTCCAATTCCTGCCTTCCAGATCTCACTATTTTATCTATTTTTTTTTTTTTTTGCCAAGCTTTGTGTTTAATTAGAACCACATAATAGCAGAAAGCAGCTTACCAAGCCAGACCCCCAGAGACCCCTACGAGGAGGAACTGGGACTCTCCTCCTAGCCTGGGGACAGCTCTGTCTCTCTTCCCCACCCCACGCACTCTCCAGCTGCAGACATTCAGAATGGCACAAATAAGTCAATCTGAAGTCAGAGAGGCCTATTTGAAATGGAAAATTCTCCCTCTCTCACCCTTCCCTTTTCCACCTATCACATCTCTCTGTTCCTTGCTCCCTTTCCCCAGCTTCATCAAGGGTGGAGTGTGAGCTCATGTTAATCGAGTTGTAATTCCTCCTCCTATAAAAGTGGATAGTTGTTTATTCACAGAAGAGTGTGATGTTGCAGGGATGCCACAGGTAGTTCTTCCTTCTTTAACCCAGCATGTAGTCAGTGCTGTATGTTAGCTGTATCATTGTTATTCTGCTGGAAGGATGAAAGGGCTGCAGTGGTTGAGGTTGACTGGTATTCAGCACCTATTCCACCTTCTCAAGTATCATTTCTTGTATGCTTTACAGAGGCTGGTAGACCAAACTCTGTGTTTCTCAGACTCCCTCGCAGCTAGTGTTCTAGAGGAGAATTAGGTTGTGCCAATTAGATGCAACTGATACAAGTGAGACGAAGGGCCTCTTCCTGCAGCTTTGGCACCAAGTGCCTGCTGGATAAGCAAGTGGCTCAGCCTGTCCTACCTCAGGGTCTTGCCCAGAGCCAGCCCTGGAACCAGCAACAAGCATGGCCTTACAGACATTGTGTTTTTCAATAGCAATTTCCCACTGCTCTGTCGCCAGCCTCGTAGGAGTGAGGAGGCAGTGGCTGTGGTGGGGGTGGTGACAGATTCCTGATCCCTGAATCTAGCCACCGCCATGGCCACATGGATTTTTAAATTCATCAGCTTCAGATTTACCTACGTAGGTGACAGCTCCCCTGATTTGTCCATTCTGGGAGCCATTCCCAGAGGCACAGTCTAGAGACTTCTGCTTCCACTCTGCCAATAATTTTTCAGGCATCTAATTCCTGATATTAAAGAGTATTTTTTTGTTGTTGTTTAAAATGGGCATGATTACCTCTGTTTCCAGCAACTGAACTCTTTTGAAATAGGGGGCTTTGGAAGAAAAAAGAGCTGAGAGCCATGGAGAAAAATTCCAGCATTTGGCTGGGGAAAGGGTATAGTTATAATATACTGTTCTTGCTGTAATGCCCATGAAAATCTAGAAAGGTATTTTTTTATGCCTCTATTTATTCCAATTTAGTCAGAAGGCTTAGGTTTAAAGATTGCCCTAGGAAAATTTCATTCATGCAGCCATTCAGCAAAGTTTTATTTTGTGCCAGGGACTATACCAGGCACTGGGGTCAAATGAAGAATAAACCACAATCCTTGCTCTCCAGGTGCTCGGGGCAAACATCCAAAGCAAAATTAAAGGTAGCCTGGAAGAAGCATTTTAATCAAAGTTTGGGAATAAGACCAAGCTTAGATTAAATTGTGATTGATGACAGCTAAAATTGCCCAATTCTGAATACTTGTTCCCCCAAAATCCTTTTTGGAACTGACACAAGTCAGTAGATAAACATCCTTGCCTGTGTGTTTTATTGAAAAGCTTGGTTCATGAGCAACTTATCCAAATGGAGTGTTTGTTTCATAGGTGTTAGCAAAGAATTAAATTTTTCATTTTTCAAATGTCTAGAAATTTTATCACTCTAAACTAGATCTTGGGTACAACATACATACTGTAGTTTGAAATGTGATATCAAGATATTACCGCCAGCTGGGTGCAAAGCATTCCAATTCAGGGAAAAATACAGCCTCTTAAATGCTGAATTTGTAAAACTAAACTGTTACAGAGACAACAATAGAGTGCCACTGGCTATTGCTGTATCTATGTACAAAGGTTTTTGATAATATTGGCCAATTAAATCAACTGTTTAGTTTAACACACACAAAACAAAACTATTCTTCATTTTCTTCCATAAACCTTTGTTTCTATGAGGGCAGGGACCTTTTCTATTTTGTTCACTGCTGAATCTGCAGCAACTAAAATAGACCCTAGCACATAGCTGGGCTCAATGAATGTTGTTTGAATGTTGAATTCGTTTTTTAAAAAATCCTTCTGGCTACTGCATGAAGGATAACTTTGGAATACAAGACAGCAAGCAAGGTGGCTGCAGTAATCGAGGTGAGAGATGGTGGCAGCTTGGATTAGGGTTGTTGGTGGAGGTGATAAGTAGTCAGATTTGGGATCTCTTTAGAATGGAAACCTGTCAGGACTTGCCAATGGATTAGCTGT
>CAUYPO010100316.1:0-58473 GCA_963574435.1 Cheirogaleus major | reverse complement strand
TATGGAAAAAGGGCTCCACATCTACTCTCCATCTAATTGGCTCTGACTGTTTAAAACTATGGTGCTCAAATGGTGGTAGGGTTCACCAGGGTTTCGGGAGGGGGGGCAAGACCCACAACATAGGGATGTGGCGAGCATTGTAGGGGGGAAGGGCACACCTCTAACCCCTCTTAGGGAGAGGCAAAGCTATACAAGGTATCCAACATGTAAAAAAAAAAAAAAATCTTATGATGGATGGAGGACAGGCGGGAGGGGGGAAGTAGTGTAGAGTTACATAATGTGTGCCGTCCGCACCACCTGGGGATTGGACTCGCTAGAATCGTGGGCATGTGGGGGGGAGGAGGGGAGGGGCAATGTATGTAACCCTAACAATACTTGTACCCCCATTACAAGATGGAATAAAAAAATAAATAAATAAATAAAAAATAAAGGGGGTCTCTTTCTGCCTCTCTTGCCTCTCGCTTTCTCTCTCTCCCTCCCTCCTACCCTCTCTCTTGTCCCCCTGGAAATCTAAGCCCTACTGTCATTTATATTTATGAAATTCCAAGATACTGGACTGTCCAACCCTTGAGAACGAGATGGCTGCGGTGCGAGGCGGCGGTGCGAGCCTGTGGCAGCAGCAGGCTGTGAGCCACTGGCACGCGCAGGATCCCGCATGAGCCCGACTCGAGCCGGGCTGCGGTGTCTGAGGCAGCCGTCGTTCCATCCCAGGCGCAGCTGATGGACTCACTGCATAGCGGGTCCACTTTGGTTCTTAGCTAAGGATCTAGCAGAGCCTCAAAATAACTGCTGGCTTCATAATCACATAATTAAACAGCCTGACACCTAGTACCTGACACCTAGCACCTGACACCTAGTACCTGACACCTAGTAGATGCTCAATAAGTGTGCTCCCGGCCTACCTCATTTTATCTCAAAGCTAAACTGATTGAAGAGAATCAAAAGACATTTCCTTGCCCTTGAGAAGTATAGAGTCTAGTTGGGTGATAATAAGAAGACATCACTTACAAACATCTGCACATAAATGATGGCATTGTGCAAACTGATTGTATCAGTACTGAAGCAGAGCGCCACAATCGAGAACCGAGTGGCGTCTGCAGAAAGGTAGGTGTTGGCTGGCCCTTGCCTGAAGTGGGAGATAAGGGGCTAGTTAGGAAGAAGGAAAGCATTCCAGGTGGGAGGGCTGGAGGCGGGAGTTAGGGAATTGTGTTGGGGCTGGGCAAACTGACGAGCTGGAGTGGACCAGCCTGACCACACTGGGCTCATCCAGAGACGCCTGCGGTTCCCTCTGCTTCCCCTACCACTTCCCACTTCCTTCAGGTCTTAGCTTTGGCATCCTGCCTCCGGCCAGCACCCTCCCTCAACTGAGTCAGTGCTACATGCCCTCCCTGGGCTTTGACAGCACCCTGGCTGTCTGCATCGTCCCCCCATGAGATTGTGGGGGCCACAGCCTCTAAGCTACTTAGGGACAGAGACCGTGTCTAGCTTACTCATGCCTGTGTCTTTAGCACCTGGCTTGGCTTACTGGCAGGCACCTGGTGGGTGTCGGTGAAGACTGTGGGAGTGGAAGGAAGGGAGGAGGACGGACCCAGCTGCACAGGGGCAGGAGCTGCAGAAGGCCCAGCGCTGTGGCCGCCACTCCGCAGGGACTGGAGTGCAGCCCAGAGCACTGCCTCCTGACTGCAGCCCTGCAGTGAGGCCCCCATACATTTCGCTCTCTTCTGTAACGCAGGAGAAGCTGCACCCGTGTCCTTTGGGGGTGGATAGTATGCCCAGTTGAGTGGAAATAAAGACAAAGGAGGCAGCAGAAGCACGGTTAGCAATCCACGTAAGGATAGCTTAGGAAGACCGAGGCTAATTTCAATACAGGCTGTGCATCTGAAAATTCTTCCACTGCCATTTCCACAGCTCAGAGGCACCTCTAGCCTTTTTTTTAATTTTATTTTGATCCCTTGAGCCACCCTCAGTTGGCACCACCACACAAGGCTTTTTCCATTCCGTTCATTTTGCCAGTCTGATTTCCTAGAGATGAAGCGTAAGAAAAGACTATTTGCAAGTAGAGCCTCTCTGATAGTGTCTCAGTGATAGTGACACAGAGAGAAAGCAGGGGAAACACTGACCAGTGGATGGTTCTTACCGAAACTTATGCTGGGAGGGACTTCCCCATAACAATGGCAGCGCTCTTTTGAGAGGATACCACACCCCCGGGCTCAGGCCCAGTGTGACACAGGGGTGCTGTCTGGGCCCCCGTGACACAGCTGAGGAGCCTTGCCTGGCAGTGTTGGCTGCAGCACCCTGCCCACGAGGCCTGCGAGTCGGTGTGACCTCCACACTTCTTTCCCATCACAAACTGCACGGTATGCTTCCTGCCTGACTCCTGGCGTCCAGATTCAGCAATTAACATTTATAAGGGCCCAATGATGTGGAAAGCGCACAGTTAATGCAGATGTCAACCTCAAGAAGTGCCTTCTATATGAACAGCTGTATAATGGACTTAAATTTTACATTTTTGTTGTTGTTGTAGTTGATTATTCATTAACCACAACATAACAGCTGGGCTCGTTGCTGCCGGAACCGCCTTACTTAAGAACAATTATCATCACTAATATAAATAAAATGGCAGAATTCTGAGCATGGGTAGAGGCAAACCAGTCTCCATCGAAATAGCAGTACAAGGGGCCATACAAAGCTGATGCCCACAGATCCAGGTTGCACCCTTTAGACCAGTGCTGTCTTGTAAACATTGGAGCAGGGTTTCTGACTAAACAGTGGTCCCTGGGAATAAAAACTGTGCCCCTCCTCATCTCTCTTGGTTCACCAGCAGGTTGCCCCTGACACCTTCGGGGCAGAGCCTCCTCCTGACCAGTGGTTCCAGCCCTCTTTCCTCTCAAGAGCACTGTCACTCAGCCTCTGTAGCTTCCTCCCTCCTTTACAGACTCCCCTTGGGCACTGCCTGGCTCTCTCCTCCCCTGCTCTGCTAAGGGGCATCCAGGAGCCACCTCCCCTGAGCCTGCCTTCCCTGTTTGGCTCCGGACACAGCATCCAAGCAGCTTTCTCTGTTTTTCTTTTTCAATTTCTAAAATCTCCTGTTTCACATTGTCTTTTTTTATATAGCACCCTATTCTTGTTTCTTTCATATCTGTCCTGATAGTGCCGTCTGGGGTATTAAAGGCAGCGTATGTGGCGGCTCTCAGTTTGTTTTGGTTTTTCATTCTCTTCCCCCTACTTGTTTTCTTCAAGTTGCTTTTTTTTTCAATTTGTTTGTTTTGATTTCTATCTTTCATGTATGCAGTTTTCCTCATATTCGTGTCTTGTAATACTTGGTTTTCTGCTTATGTTTAAAGCTGGGGGCCTAAAAAGGTAATTAGGAGCTTTGAGAGCATAGTTGGAGCTTGTTGACTATGTCACTATAGGATGACCGGAGAGGGCCATTGAGGTGAAGAATCTCTGATGCCCAGAGGAGACGCCCCATTGTCCTCGCTGGAAGGAGGCAGGCCTGCCAGCCCGCTGGGGGTGGCGGGTGGGCAGTGGTCTCAGCATTCAGCGTACATATATTCCCTAATTCCCCCATCTTCACTGGATCTGCAGCCTTCAGGCCAGCGACCTTCTACCCTAGGAAGGGTGAGACAGTTGCCAAATGAGAAGTCGGAAAGGGGTTTGGGCACCAGACTGCTTCCCAAGGAGACTTGCAATCAGCTTCACTTCCTGAACATTTGGGGGCTTCCGCAAATGTAAATTGGGTCCAATCTCAGCTGTCCCACTGTTGGCTTAGGAGACTTTTCTAGGGCTTCTGCTAAGTCCTTTAACACTCATCCATCTGCTTTCCAGCTTCCAGAATTTGGCTTCTCTCATCTCCTTCCTGTTCTATTAGCCCTTGTCAGTTTATTCGTTTTTTGAAAGGGGTCTGCGGAGGGAACAAAAGTGTGCAAACCACCGTCTTCATCCAGAAGCTGATGCTTCTTCCAGGACTGCTTTATACCGTTACTAAATTTTACCTACTGCGGCCTCCTACTTCCATATCCATGCCCTAATAAAATAGGCTTTCTTAAGAATAATTCCCGGGAGCTTTTGTGATATTGTCCCCACCCACTTAGGTCCAACAGTTCCCCAAACTTAAGTGATTGAATTTGCTTTTGTTGTTCCTTTAAAGGGATTCCTATCGGAGTAGATTTTAATAGCATCTTATCTTGCCTTATTGTGCTTGATTCTATTATTCTTCAGTGCTTTCTATTGCTGTTTAGTGCTTATTAGGAGCCAACAATTTATTTTAAAAATGGAATTATACAGTATCCCTGCTCAGTGAGCTGTTGATCTAAATTAGGGGTAGTAATTCCTGTTAATTAGCTGAATCCTCTCCTCTCTGTCAAGCCACCGTAATTTCATTAACATTGCAGCTCTGCCTTGAGTCATAACACTACTTGTTAGGACAAGTTAGCTGTTACCTTTTATTTGTTAATACAAATGTTTCATGTATTGTTGTAACTGAGTGTTTTTTGGTCCTTGGCAGAAACTTTTGCTTACTGCCCTCATGCAGACCTGGCGTAAATTAGAAAGTGGTTTTTGCCAACTCAGTTTTGCTTTGAGCCATTTCCTGGTTACATTTGATTACTCAGTGTAGCTTTATTAACTGTGGAGGGCAATACCATGCCCTCAGAGACTGTTTTGACTGTGGACAAGCATTTGCAAGATGGAAGTCCAGCAGGCAGCGTGCAGACGGCAGCAAAAAAGGCTTGTGAGAGTTCATGCCTGTAAGTGCCAAAGTAGCATGAAACCCAAGTCTGACTTGCAGGTTGTGCTTAAATAAGCCCCTGGGAGGGGACGTGTCCTTCCTTCAGCCTTTTCGCATTTCAACTAGTGTTACAAATCCCAAATTGTTAGCCTATGACTAGCAAAACAATCAAAGAGAACCAGCAGAAGACACAGTCAAGCAGTCCAACCTTGCATCCCGTTGGTATAAACAGGAATTAAATACTTTCCTGCAGGTGAGGGTGAGGGGACACCCTTAACCTGATGGGCCAAGGTCAGGGTGGGCACCTGTGGCCTGCAGGCCAGATCCCAGCTGAGACCTATTTTTTTACTGTCCTAGAGGTAAAGATGGGTTTTACAGTTTAAAAGAATAGTTAAGAAAACAGAAGATGACAACAATGTTGAAGAAGGAAAAAAGAAGGATATATAACAGAGACTGTATATGACCTGTCAAGCTTGAAGTATTTACTGCCTGGCTCTTCCCAGGAAGTCTGCAGACCCCGCTAAAGTCCAAAGACCCCACTAGCACAGCCTCCTTCCTTTCCTGACCCACGAGCTCCCTCCCACAAAGGGAAAGCTCTCCAAGTCTTTACCAAGGCGTTGTCAATTTAAATGTGTGTGATTTTTAAAACCTAGCTTATAAATAGATTTGAATCACCAGGTCTCAAGTCTGTGGCATCTGACGAGATTTACCAATATGAAGGACAGTGGAATATATTTGTGCACATAAGTCAGCACGGCCCATTGTGGATTAAATACCTACTACAAATGGAGAAACCAGTCAGCCAATTATAAATGGTGTTCCTGTTCGCCCTTTGGCTTAGGTGGAGATACTGTCGTGAAGGTATCTACTGAGCTTGTTTCTCTTTGTGAAGTATGAAATGTGAACAAAAATAAAGTTAAAACATGCCTAAGATATACAAATATCCTTTCACTTACTGAAAGCCTAACCAAAGAAAAGTTCTACTTAAACAATTAACTTTAGAATTAGATTTGTAATTTTTTTTAAAATCATGACTTAACCAATTATCCTCCTTTGCTGTGGATATTAGCCGTATTAGCCAACATTTAGTCTTTGTTCATTATGGTCTTTGTCCATAATGATGTACAAGGGCCATCATTACTTTAGGTTATCTCACTTTAAAACATTTTCTCTCTCTGTGCTCCAAAAATTCACTTATCATTTTCAGGTGAATTTTCCAAAAATTTAGCTCTGATCCTACGAGTCCCTTTGCTTCGAAATTCTCAGACCTACATGATCAGTCGAATTGATCTAATCAACACTAAGAAGTTGAACCAAATACATAAATTAACAAGCATTCCTTTTTAAATTAATTAATATAAAAGCCTGGGGAAATGACCAATTTTACAGTTTTATATGGTTTGACATATTCTGCTATAATCTCTGTCATGGGAGATTTCTCATATTTGCCTGAGTCCACTGGCAAATTCAGCACACTAATAAGCTGATTATTCCTCCAGCAGTGGAATAGTTGTCTTTGCTATCAAGAAGTGATTTGACAGAACATTTAGATGATTAATCAGAAATAAACTTGTGAGGCAAGTTGATGTCTCTCAACCTATTCCAAAATATAACTGTGATCAACATTGAACGTTCATCTTCAGTGGCACCTGTGACTTACATAGTTAAGTAACCAGTTCAGTATTCTGTTCTTCCCTTTGGTCCCCCATGGTGACTGTGACCCAGGGAGCACACAGAACTGTCCTGTTTTCGTAGGATTTGTCTCCAGCTGATAAAGCAAAGTCCTTCTAAGGGTAAACATCGAAGTCAAACACAAGTCATACTTTTTAGTTTCTTTTCTTTCTTTGCCAAAAGATTTCATTTGTAAAAATAAATTCTTCCAATTATATAGTATAGGCTATCATTTGGATATTAGATTGTAGAGATCCAGAGGTCAACATTAAGCCAGTGGCTTGATTTACAAAAATGAGAACATAAAATGGAGAAGTAGAATTTTAGTGAGAAGCTGATCTTAAAGCATACGAGTGTATCCTGCACTGTCTGGTACCCTTACTGATGTCACCTGGATGTTCAGGCAAAGGAAACTCAAGTTTCCATAGCATATCAGCTAAGTCACAGGAAGTTATAGTAGAGAGATGCTGATACGCCCTCCCTTAGCAGGATATGAACAATTAATTGTGTACTTTTTGGAGGTTTCACCATCTGAGATTTATTAATGAGGCCCACCCTGACTGGGTAGAACAGGGGAATGTGTATGTAATCTAGGGATGAATTGAGTGGTTAATTAGGGCATGAAACTTATTACCAAATAGAATGCATTGAATTAACACTAAATATTCCTAAAACTACAAAAGTAAGAAAAAAATAAAGGGGAAGGACAAAAGACATCGATTAATTTACAATAATTGACTCTATCAAGAATAGTCTAAAGAAATGCAAAACCTGTGAAATCTCTGAAAGTTGCCCAATTCCTTTTACTGGCTAATCTGTTCATTTCTAATGTCTCACTTCTGAATTCATCATGATTTTCTTAAAAAGACAGGGGAAAGAACCCTACCCTTCCAAAACAGATCTAGAGAGCCTTTGAAAGTCACTGTTGCAGGAATAATAAAGTTACCTGTCAGCCTGTGCTGCCCTAGTTAATGAGCTTAGGCTTCTGCAGGAAGAAGGCGGAGCCATCCTGAGGTGCTACAGCCTGGCCAAAACACTCCCAAGCAATTAGGAGCTGATTAGGTGTTTATCTTCTTTACAGGTGGGAAGGAAAGAATGAAAACGAAGTAGGCAGATGTAAAGAGACCGGCAAAATTCATGTGACTGTGGATCTCAAATACTACCGACCAACTGAAGTGGTAAGGACACCCTCGCAGCCCAGCGTGCGGCCACATGGGCAGCCAGCCGGGAAAACGCTCTCCCAGAATGCCTGCTGCAGCCCTCCAAGCTCTCGGTTTGGCTCTCTGGCACCCTTCAGCTGGCATTTCCCAAACCAGAACACAGTGAATGAGATTTGAGATATTATTCTAACCACAGAATTCATTGCTTTATAAAGGAAAACAACAGTAAAACACACCCAAGGAAATTGGTGATTTCAGAAATGGAGACTCATATTATAGACAGATCTCATCATGTTAGTCTCTTGTTCTGATGCCTGGTCCCTAATACCCACAGGATGTCTGACTTATAACACCTTAAAGACCCGCAGGATCTCTGGGATCTGAAAGGCCTGCCTACCCCACCAGCTCTGCCTGTGCACACACGCGTGCACACACACGCCCCCCATGCACGAGTGCACGCTCACACACACACCTAAGCCACAAAGGGTCTCTCCTACATTTTTTAAGACTCAGCTCAGGAACCACAGTGTCCAAGAGCCCTTCCTTGGCCAATATGCCACGACCACTGAAATTTCTACTCCTTCCTTATGTCCATATTGTGTACTCTACATAATTCTATTATAATACCTATTATAATTTATTATAATCGTTATGGGTCTTTCTACCATTACCAAACTGTGAGCTCTTTGAGAGTAGGGGCCTTCAAAAATATCTTAGACTATAATAAGGCTTAATAAATATTGACTGATGGGTAAATGGATGGATGAATCTCTAAGTACAGAAGTTCCTGTATTTAAAAATGACCTATAGATTCTTAGAACATAACTGCCTCCTTGGTGTTATTACTTTAATGTGGTTCCACCCTCACTATGGTGACAAAACTCAACAGATTAAATATACCTAAAAATAATAGAAAGCATAATCTTTAAAGAGAAATATTCAAACATGATGGTTACCTAATGAAGTGCACATTAGCTGTGAAAACAAAATCCTTTTGAACCTGTTTTCCCGAGTCTTGAACCAAATTCCTATCTGTTGTACAATCTTTCAAAGATTAGGAAAACCCCAGTGAAGAGAGATTGGAAGTGAATAGGTCATCATTAACTACCCTTTAAAATGTCTTGTTTCAAACCAAAGAAAAAAATGTTTTTTTGTGCACTCTAACACACAGGAGGAAATAAAAGGAAAGGAAGTAACCAGTGCTTGGGAGAGGTGGGGCTGTGGGGCTGTGCACTGTCGCTGCACAGGCGTGGCCGGGGCTCTGACACAGCCAACAATTGTTCCCAGTGCTAATGGGGAGTGGGTGTGCCCGGGAGAGGATGTGTGCTGGCCCTGGGGGAGGAAGATGCCGGGTGGCTGCTGCTGACACAGCAGGGGCTGCCTCGGGGGGCCCAGGCCATGCCACCATTTGTTTCTAGCGAGGTGCCACAGGGGTGTCATTTTTCTGGAACATTGCACAGATCACTTATATGGGCAAATGCATTTCTGTGCTCCCAAACAAAAATGGTCCTCTCAGAGTGGAAAATTTACTAAGCCAACAGAAACCTCAGTTCTTCCAACAACTAAGATGTGGCTCTTTCCCTCTCCAACACCAAAATAGTTTCAAAAGCTAGGAAGTCATTAAGAATGGCTTGTCTGTCATTCTTACTTAGGCAAGGTGTGGGATTGATAAGGACACAGAACAAAAGAATTTGCTGAACAGGAAAAGGACCCTCGGACTAACAGGCCTGTTCTTGAATCCTTATCGACCCCTTTTCCTGCCGAAACAGACACTGCATCCCTCCCCTTTCTTTTGTTCATTCAAAGGCTATCATCGTACCTGTTCTGCAGCTCTGTGGACACACGCATTGCGTGAATGTAAGAGTGGTGTCTAATTTCATATGCTTGCTTTATTTTTCCAACGATCAAGCTCTCCCCTGGGATTCCCTTTACTGTCTGATTTTGGATCCTGAACTGGATTTCATCTTTCTGAGCCTCTAGGCTGCATTAATTTTGTTCACTCCACTTCAACTTAATATTCCACTGGGCAAGCTTTCCTTGTATAGTGAGACTAAACTTTTAACCTCATTCCTCAGAACAACAAGTTTTCCCAAAACTTGGATCAACTTGACAGTCTTCTGTTGAGTTGCCTGAGGGGTGAGAATATTCTTCCAGCTGCAAGGTGACCAGAACTGGAGACTGCATTGTAAATGAGCTTTATGTGGGTGCAGGGGCCTAACAGCCAGTTGCACCTAGAGAGTCGTTCTGTATGAGTCCTGAAAGGCACAGGGCTTCTCTAAGGTTTGCCAGCCCTCAGCGCAGGGCAGACCCGGCATTCTCCCATACCTAAACTGCATCCTTCTCTTCTCAGTGTCACTCCAGCCTGCCACAGGCTTCTTCTCAGTCCATAGAATTCCATAGGATCTCTAGGATTCCAGAAAAGTGCACTCTCCTGATCAGCTTTGCTCATCTATCCCACAAGATCTGCACCACATAGGAACACTTGAAGCCAAAAACTAAATCTTAGAGTCAAATGGTTCCAGAATGACTAACAGGGAAAAAAATACCAAAAAGAAAATTTGGAAAAATAAAAGTGATGAGGACATATCAGGTTTCAGAACATTGATATCCTAAAGCAAGACTAAAGGAAAATAGAGCTTTATATTGTGTTTTGAATAACACTCAGGCTGGTCTTCAGAAAGGCCCTTGACTCAGCAAAGGCAGGTCCTCACCTGAAAGAAGCCACCAGTGATTCCATAGAGAACGTAGTTCCACATGCACCTATAATTCTTTTTCCTCCATATGGCCACCACAAAACCGTAAATATTGCTTCTATATCAACATGAAAAGTCTTGAAAATCTTTGTTTAGGACCAAGGACTGCAGCATCCAATTAAAGCTGAATCGAGCTATATGTTTTGGTACTCTACCTGTGGAGTTCTACTTGCAGAGTTTAATCCTGGAAATTAGACTTTAAATTTCCCTTTGTTCCCGAATTCCATTAAGTATTTAGTGAGGACAGTATTAATACTTGAATTGTGTGCCAGTGAAGACTCCTGCCTTGTGTATAGTTTTCTGTATGTGCATACATGATGCACAGATTTATTGCATTATGTATTCATTCCAGGAGAAGGAGGAATTAGCATTATGCTTAAACGTGGGGGCATGGGCCAGACTGCCTGAGTTCAAAACCTATCAGTTACTAGCTGTGTGACCTTAGGCAAATTACTTAACTTCTCAGTGCCTCTGTTTCCTCATCTTTAAAAATGGGCTTAATAATTCACTAAATATTTATCAAACACTGTGCTAAACCCTGAGAATACAATGATGAACAAGACAGACACAGTCTCCACCTTCATGGAGGTTGAAAATGTAAAGGTGATACCAGGTGCTGGAACCCAGTATCTTTGGAGAAGTAGAATGACATCATTAGTGAATTGTAAAGAGTAACCAGTCAAAAGTGAAAACAAGGGATAATCTGGGCCTCTAGTAAACATTAATATGTAATTTGATTTTTTTATGTTTGTTTTATCTTGGTTTTTATTCTTTCTAATCCTCTTTCTGAAGGTTCAATAGCTATTTAATGTACAGAAATATCATGTAAATATGAGAAAATTGATATTGACCTATTACTTAATGTGAAATAACCACAAAGATGTATTTTTGAGAATTTTTAACTTGGAAAATTCACAAAGGAAGGATTAATGAAGTATTCATCCTAATGTGCCAAATGTTTAACCACATCAAATGGTCAATTCACTAAAAAAGAACAAAAAAAAAGGCAAGATTTTTTTTCTGTGAAACAAACAAAAAAGCCCACTTTTTTTAATGCAGAGCATTTTAGGAAATGGTATAGGGACACATTCACTAATCAAAATCAAGTATTTTTCATGAAAAATAACTTAAACTCTACTAGCTAATATTTACTAAGTTTTTTTTCTTGCTATACTATTTGTTTTTAACATTCATTTTCTTCTCATTTTATTTCTAATGTTCTCAGTTGTGATTGGCTTTTGTTTTATTTACTTAGATATATTTATTCCTGATCTTTATAGATATTAGAAAAAAATCATGGTTAAAATCTAGAGTAAGACAGCAACTTCAAAAAAGCCCCACAAGCTAGTTAAAACACCTTCCTCCAGTAAAAACATGTGGCCTGTTTCTAATCAAATTACCATATGCTTGTCGAGTTGTCCTCCTCATCCCCTGCAAACTTTTCCTAATATTTTTCTGTAAAATGATGTTAAGTTAAATGGCCTATAATTGCTTGCTCTATCTCATAGCGCTGTTTAGAATAATGATATGTAACACTTTCCAGACCTCAGGAATCTGATCAGTCATCAGAGGACTTATGTAAATACCAGTTAGAGCTTCCCTCAGCCCTGTCTCTGTGTATTTGGGGGTGAAAAGCCCTCAGTGTGTTCACCAGGCTGGTCTCTTGTCCTCAAACTGTCCCCCTTTTCTCTCTTAGCTGTTCTGACCGCCTTCTCATACTTCCCCTCCCAAAGGAGGAAATTAGATCCCCTGCTCTAGCCTGCATCTGTGCCCGCTCTGTTAGAAGCCAGTCATCCCTCCCAGTCCTGATCCTTCTGACCTCTAAGGCTCTAATCCTCCCTCCACTCCTGCTCTTCTTTGTTCCTTCCTCTGACTAGTGGGAGCTGAGGTCAGAGGATACAGAGAGAGCAGACTGAGGGTGAGTGCCTTTCTTCCTGCACTCCTGGACCTGCAGAAAGAGAGGCTGGGCTACTTGTTCTGTACGGTTCCTTCCAATTTCAATACCCTCGCGTCCTCTGCTCTCGGATCCATCAGACCACAGTGGTGTGGAATGCTGTCAGTAATGCCTGATCACAATGCTTCCTCTTTTGTAATTATTCTCTGAACTTCTTACTACTTGTATTTTGTAAATAGTTTATATCTCTAAATCACTGTTTATATAATTTTAAGCCTCCCTCTTAGTCTCCTCATACTAATCTTTATATCCTTCCTTAATCACATTGGCCTTTCCTGCCCTTTTCCTTCCTTGGACTTAACCAAGAGAGCTTTAAGTTTCAATCTCTTCATTGATTCCCAAATATTCTGCTGTATGTTTTCCATACTTCATAGGATCCCATACGAAACCCCAGGGGCGTATAACATTCCTCCTGAAGCCGGCAATCTTTCCTCGACTCTGCTGTCTCCCTTGAGAGCATTTCATATCTAATGAAATAGTGATTGTGTGCTGATTATAATGCCCCCTACTTCTTTCTGTTTTTTTTCCTTGATCAGATCTGGATTAGAATGATGTCATTAAAGACTCAAAAATCTTTATAAATATACATAGCTATATACATTCTCTTATTTAAAAATATTTTTATACTTATCCTTAAGACTCTCTGGTATTGTTAATATGGATGTTTTCATTACTTGCCCCAATAAGGAATTCCTATAAAATCTATACCTCTTTTTCAAAAAGCTATTCAGGTAATAACTATCCTCATTTGTAATCATAGTGTTGATTGATCTCTTAACATCTACAGAGTAACTTCTAAAATCTTTTTATTATCTTAGAAATTTGTTTTAGCATCAGCAGCTACTTTCCTTAGGAAGAACAATTAGTAGTTGAGCTCAGCTTCTACCTAAACTGGTGCTGTTGCAAGTCATAATTCTATACCCAAAATATAGAATTACTTATGAGAAATCCATCCAGCCCCAGTGTGGTGACCTGTTCCATCTTTATTTTCATCCTTAGCCAATGAGATCTATATTCTGGAATTTTATTTCCAGAATTATTTCAAAATTCTTTGAATTTATTTTTATTTTGTTTTGTTTTTTTAATTTTTTTATTTCAGATATTACAGGGGTACAAACGTTCAGGCTATATACATTGCCTTTGTCCCACCTGAGTCACAGCTGCAAGAGTGGCCATCCCCCAGACAGTGTGCACTGTACCCATTAGTAATTTTAAAAATCCCTATTTGCTGTTTGTTTTTTAACAAATCAACAATGCTCTTCCTGTTCCATAAAGCCATACTTACCCTCCAAAATAACTATAATTCAAAAATCCCTATTCATGGAGATTTCACAGACAATACTGTCTGTAGTTTCCTTCCTTCACCTGATTCTACCTCATGTTCACAATCGGTTAATTACTCCTTACCAAATTTGATTGTTTTTCCTAGCACATTCTTTACTTAGACATAGTTGCTCTTTAGTCACAAACTATTCTGGGTCTACCAAAATTCAGTCCATGTACATCTCCTCCAGCTCTGCTTTACCTTTATGAACTCGCCCTAGCACCACCTCTTGCCACACTCCCCACACCAGCGGCTCATGCCAGACTGCTTTCGTCATTCACTGTGACATCCACAAGCAAAAGTTGAGAACTCTCTGGCTACTTTTGTTATAAACCTTCAAGGTGACATGTCTACAGCTTATGGTCTTACTTCCTAATGTAGTACCTCTGATCCACCTCCTAGTCATTTTTAATGCTTAATGTGCTTGGCTTGCTGGTAAATACCTGGTTCTAATCAGCTGTTGTTCAGAAATAGGAACTGCCCTTAATGCCAAAATCCAGTTTGCAGTTTATATTACTGTCATAAATTTGCTAGCTTCCTGGGTAAGTCAGATGTGCACAGCTCCATGAAAACTTGGGACAAGAATATCTAAACTAAAACTGAGTAGGTGTGTAGATACTAAAAGATTCTCCAATTTCTAGGATTCATTGAAGGAATCTTTAGATAGTACATTCACTATATACACTTAAGATATAATTCTGATTTACATTCAGCTTCTTGGAAATATATCAGTATATATAAAAATAAAATAGATGATTGAGGTCTTAGAGATTTGGTTTGAACAGAAGGTTTATTAAATATTTCATTACTGTAGAGGTAAGTCCCAGTCTAATACCAAGAAATAGAAAGATGCATGAGGCCGGGCGTGGTGGCTCACACCTGTAATCCTAGCACTCTGGGAGGCCAAGGCAGGAGGATTGCTCAGGAGTTCAAGACCAGCCTGGGCAAGAGCAAGATCCTGTCTCTATTTAAACAGAAAGAGAAGAAAAGAAAAGAAAGATGCATGAATTAAGGTCTTTGTCCAATAGTAGCTCTCAGCCAGGTGGCAGGGGAGCCGCTCTGCAGCTCCTGGACCATTGGGGGCATGTAGTGAGGGCTAAGTGAGCAGCAGATGAAGGCGAGAGAGAAACAGTGACAGACGCCAGGGCATTGCAGAGATGGAAACCACAGAATTAGGAATCAGACTGGGCAGGGGCATGTGGAAGTGAAGAGGGTGACTCCTGGGATACAGGCTGAACCTGCAGGGTGGGGTGGAGGTGATGAGGCCACAGCCCAGATCAGAGATCCAGAGAGAGGACTCACTTTGCAGGGGAGGAGTTCTGTCACAGTCACAGTGCTTGGGGATGTCCATGGAGCAATGTTGAGGAGGCAGCGAGAGCTGGACACCTGGTGTAGAGGAAAGAGGTCAAGGCTGGGGCTAGACATGCAAGACGTGGGAGCTGAAGCCCTGAGCTGAGCTCCCCAAAAGAGCACTTCTCTAGGTAGAAAGTATTCACAGGGGCTAGTCACAAAGCCAGGCAAATTTGAATTCCAGGAGGTAAGTCTCAGAAACACATTTTGGAAAAGTAGGTTAAGAATTCACAGAATTCACAAACTAAGCATTTATATCTAAGAGCCATGGGGCCAGACTAATGTGTCTTCCACCCTAGATAATTATTCTCTGCCTTCGGGCTCCTTCAAGATTTAAAGGGCTAATACCAGAGTTTACATTAACTGGCAGATGATTACTGCATCTCAATCCAGGCAAAACTGAGTTTCAGGGGCAAGCAGAGACCCACTTTTAAATTAATATGTCCTAGAAGTCAGGTTGCAAAGCATTTTAGAATTCTTAAAGATGAAAGGGCTTATATAAGTATAAGGTACTTTGTGCTGCATATTATCATTTTTATTACTGTCATCATAACTAATTATAATCATCATCATATACTCCTGTGAAATCATTAGTTATCAGAAGACATCTTCTAAAAGGATACTTTGGGCTCTTCGACTCTTGAGATTTCCTTTTATTTACATATCTATACTGTTTTGTACCTGTACAGCTTCATGCAGATAGTCATTTGCCACTTAGTGCTGCCAGCTCTGTACTTCTTGATCCAGTGGTAGAAATGATGATCAGGGTGGAAGCTTGAGATGTGTTGAATTGGTGAGCCTGCCTTCTGATTCTGCCTCAACTACATGTTCCTACGGGCTATGACAGGCCCAGAGAGGTAGCATGTTCTGTGACTCCTCCTGGAACTGCGGTACCCCCAGCTGGCTGGAGAGCAGCCACCTAGGAGCAGACATCAGGCTACCAGGGGCTTCCATGCTTACCTGCCACCCATTCCATGCTCCTGCCTCAGAAATCTTCCCGCAGAAACCTGTCTTTGTACTTGTTCCATAGAGCCAGTGGCATGCCAACTTTATAGTCTAAAATCTATGTTGGTTTCCTGTTGCTGCTATAACAAATTATCGCAAACTTAGCAGCTTAAAACTACCCACATTCGTCATCTTACAGTTCTGGAGGTCAGAGGACCAACCTGAGTTCCACTGAGCTAAAATCAAGGTTGTTGGCAGAGCTACATTCCTTCTGGAGGCTCAAGGGTTCTTGGACTATAAAGTATTCTGTTGGCAGAGAATATCGAATTAATCATTTTGAACTGATGCTGGACCACAGTGTTTTTTATCAGTTGGGAAGCACGTTATTAATCACTTTGAGGAGAAAAATGAATGGAAGACTCTGACTTGTCATCTATATAAAGTTTCATCATGTACATGCTCAAAAAACACCACTAACATGTACTTGGGCAACTAGAAATGAAGACAGACCATACTTAGGGCTGAGGAAACACCAGGCAGAGGGATGAGAACAGGCTTCCTAGTGAAGGGGAGTTTTATAGCAGGGTTTAGGAAAGATTTGTGCTTAAAAGAGATTTGGGGAGGGTGGGGGAGAGCATAGGGAGTTGGGGGCTGTTCCCGGTGGGGCAGGAGGTGCCGTGAGAATGGACCGGCAGCATGCACAGAGACTAAGGCCTGTCCTATGGAGAGAGCGGGCTTTTCTCAGGGACCCCTGAGAAAGGAGGGCGGCAGGACCGATGTCACCACCTGCCCTGGCCAAGCCTTGCGTGGCGCCGCCTGCAGTGCACCTCCTCTCCGCACCGCCTCACCTGCAGCCTGTCTGAGCAGCAGCTCACTGCTCCTCCTATATTCTCTTCTCTTCTGTTATCTTCACCTTCTGGTACTTTCCTTTCTTTATTATTACCTCCTCTTTTCTTCCCTTCTCCTTTCTTGCTGTCATGACTCTTAAAGCCAGCCATACATCATCCTTAAACTCCACATAGCAACCATTCTGAGACCACTAATCTGTTTTCTGATACCTGTCATCTGACCCCTGGTGGGTTCCAATTCAGGAAGAGTGTCTCCTCACCTGTTGCATTAAGTTAGTTAAACCAGTTTTGTGATTGAGACAAATTCTTAAACAGTTCCCCGCTGTTTTGGTGATTAAAAGGCAGAGTCAGGAGTAGGGAGGATCTTACTTTCATAAGAAACATTTATTTATCTCATAAACATGGATCCTTAACAGTAAGTCTAAGAAAACCAATCTAAAGATGCTTTTCATTTTTATTTTTTTACATATTCTTCGACTTAATAATGAAATGTTTCGCTATTTTACAGAGATTTTGTTGAGAATTAAATTAATTTTTTGTAAAGTGTTTCTCAGTGGTATTAGAGAGAGACTACACTTTAAATTCAGATTGTTTCTATTATTTTTTTTAAAAATAAGTCGACAGAGAAAATGTGCCTAACATCGTCATCTACAACCAGTTGTTTGAAGAATATGTCAAGTTTTCTCCAAGGCAAGTTACTAAGATGTTGAAGTTAATAAGATGCATTTGTTTCTGAATCAGTCTTTATTTTGGAAGATTAGAAAGTACTATATTCCCTTATTGAAATTCTAAAATCTTAAAAAAAAAAAAAAAAAAAAAAGTGCAGTGATCAATTGAATGTGCCCTAAGGGCTTACACTGTAAATTTAAAAGGGACAAATCTCAACACCTTTTATCTCCAACTCTCAGACTTTTACAAGTCTTCTCAAAGCTACTAACCCTACTTACTTCTGCTTTTCCCACTGTAACGTAACAGTGAATATTTTCCCACTGATCTCAATGGGCATATTGAAGAAACTGATGAATTATTGGTTTCAAGACCCTGCACAAATGTCAGCCCTTTGGTGAAGCCTGCTCCTATTCCCCCAGGCAAAGTCAGCACTTACCAACTGTCCCATTGTATTGTGATATGTCATTTCCACCTGGGAGCTTGGGGGCAAGAATGACATCTGATGGCCTTGGAGAGTACCTGGCCTGTAGGAGGTATCAGTGAATGGTGCACATCATCAAAGAACCGTTTTCCTGCTTTCCAGCCAGCTCTGGTGAAACCCAAATTACTCAAACCAATGTATTAAACTATAATTAAATTCTAACTAGAAAAGAAAATAATAGCAATGTCCTTCTTTTTGTTTCCATTTGAGATTCTATGACAAGATGAGTGTTAAGTTCATTCACAAGTTAAATTTGTATGTTCAACCTTGAAAGGAATTGTTAATCCAGTTCTATTCCCTTATCTCTATACACCCCTTTTTACTAGCTCTTTCATTTGCTTCTCCTTTATTATCTCTTTGTATTCCCTCTTTTTTTCTTCATCTGTTCTGAAACTCTTGTTTTCATGAGGTTCTGTTTGTTTCTCCACTTCTCTACTTGCAACTTATTGTTATTATCCCAGCCATCTCACAAGCTCAATGCCCAGAGGAGCTCCTGCTGCTCCTTCCAGGAAGAGCTGGTGGTGCCATATTGCACACCTGGCTCTGCCCGTTAGACCCGATAGAGCCAGGTTCCTCCAGCACCCACACCACATGCTGTGTACACACTGTATGAAAAACTTACAGTGTCTTTGAAGTCTTAGAAGTTTGCACCAAGAGCAATGCATGTGCAAAAGGCACTCTAGGTTGCCTCTGTCTGAAGAAAGTGCACCTGCCACGTGGCTTTCCAGCTCTGAGCCTTGATAAGAAATGTCCCATTGGCAGCTGCCATCTTTCCTTTACTCACTCTGAGGCTGTATTTGTGGAGCAAAGTATCACCTAGCATGCTCTTGGCTTTGTCCCTGGCATGTGTTCTTCTGCTACTCTGTCTCTAAAACTTTCTGAATAAAAAAGTGAGAAATAAATATCACTCAGTGAATGGCTGTGATGGCTAGTGTCTTTGCTGTGCAGCCAGAGTCTACCAGAAACCTAACGGCGTGATACCACTTTTTTTCCTCACTTAGAATCTTCTGGGTTTGTTGTTTTTTTGTTTTGGTTTTGGTTTGGTTTTTTAAGTGCAGGCAAAAAACCTAAATATATAATTGTGTAAGGTAACAGTCATTTAGAACAATGTTTTTAAATTTTCTGAAATAAGTGTTGGGCTTACAGAGATTTTCCTAATAAGGCTTGCAATGTTTTCCTTTTTACACATTCATTTTGGTGAAATATTCAGCCAGATTCACTGGAATAGGCTTTGGTTATGCTTTCGAAACAGGTATCTAAAATATAATTTTCTTTAATATTATGTTTCCCACATGAAGAGAAATGGCTCTCTTGCCAAAAATGTTAACTTATAGTGAGAATATGAAGAATTAAGCACTCTAATGGGTCTGTGGATCAGATGGATAGGAAAAAGAGAAGAGACTGTGGATCAAAACAGTTACTGATTTTCTCTGAGATCCTTGTGCTTTGTGCTGCCACAATGAGACATGAGAAAAGCTGTTTCCGTGAAGTTTGGCACATCTGTAAAAGGCAGCGTGCGTATGTGTGTGGGTGGGGTGTGTATGAGAGAGGGAAGTCCGTTGATTTTGAGCCTGCTGTGCTGTTGGCGAAATGAAATATCTTCATGAGTCAGCTCCTCCCACCAGCCCTAAAGGTGGGTGGCTGTCGGTGCCAGCGATTGTCTCCTCTGTCAGGTGGCGAGGGAGGCAGTGGGAGGCAGCCGCAGGGTGGAGACGCCAAGAAACAACGCCGAGCACTGGATCCTGGCATGGGCAGATGGTGGGCGCTGGGAGTGGCCAGGGCTTGTGCCGGTCGTTACGTGTGGTGCCGAGCAACCGCCCTCCGACCTCAGAAGGGAGCTGAAAAGATAACACGCGCTGCAGCCCACTAGAGAGAGAACTGGCCGCGTCAGCCCACAGGAGAACAGTGGCCAAGGGAGGGCCTTAATGGTGGTTTGATTTAACATATTTATGAAAAGGCTGGTGCGTGCTCCCTGACGTTTCGGTTTATCTGGCAAAACATAAAACAGAGTGAGTTGTTTGTCCGTGGGGAGAATCCACCATGGATCCACCACATTTCTCCCGATTGTCAGTCTCACGTTAGTGGATGGGTGCCGTATAGCCTGTGCTTACAGTTACCATGCTGGGATAAACACACATGTAACAGCCAGGGCTTTCTCACTTTCTGCAGCAAAAACAGCCTCTCCTGTCTGTGCCATCATCCCCGTCCTCTACGTGCATTTGTCAGGCTTCCTGATTCACGTCTCAACTAAATAATACCTATATGGTTCTGCTCCCAACCTCTATCAAAATCCAAACCGAATAACCCGTCGCTCACTAGATTCCCTTTTCCTTTCCTGCCTTTTTCATGATCTTGCTATTTTTTTTTAAGAATTCAACTTCTTCCATTCTCTATCTTTATAATTTTATCAGACAGTTGGACTTCTGTCTGAACTTCTGAACTTTCCAATACCCTCATGCTTTGTGGACGGCATCGGAGACTTCAAAGTAAAGCGAGTATTTGTTTAAAAACATGAGTTGATACTAAGTCGTCATTTCTTCCACATCTTCTCTCCACGTGAGTGACATTTTGTGCCCCAACGTGAGCTATAGGTAATAAGTTAGGAATGTGGTTTTTTGCAGTTATTGTTCTTTATGTAAACCATTGGCAATAGTATTAGTTTATTCATTTGAAGGAACCAAGGAAAAACACTTTGGTTGAAATAATTAGGCGTTAAGAGAAGAACACAGCATTTGAAAGTTCCACATTTAGCTATCTACATCTTCCACTTTATACATCATCTCAGTTTCCCTATCTCCTAAATGAATGATGATTATGATAAACTTCACAAAAGTAGTGGGAGGTTAAATTAGTGTTTGTGAAACATGTTGAGATTTTATGATTAGAGATACCATATTATTGCAGACTGGTGTAATTACTGTCAAAGAAAGGAACTTCTCAAATAAGGAGTCTGGATTAATCTGACCGAATTATCTAGCATCTTCTATATCTGCCATGAAGCCCCAAACTTCCAATCTCTTGCAGTTTCCTCTCTTGATCCTAGAGCCTGTTTCCAAGTGTTGGAGAGGATTAGAGAATAGGTCATGGTCACAGAATCGTAAACAGAGGAAACATGTCAGGTGTTAGTGAAGGCCCAGGTGAGGGACCAGACTAGGTTTTCAGGACATGTTCTGCTTGTGACTGTGGCGCCGCTCTTAGCAGGCACAGGGTGTCTGGCACAGCACATCAGCCCTGGGCGTTCGGGAGAGTCCTTGCTGTGCCAAGGAAACGGTCCCTCCACTCGACTCAGCCCGTGTGGACAGCAGGGACTTTATCCGCACTGCACAGAACCCGACTGAAAAGATGGCTTTCACAAGTTCCCAAGTCACCTAAAGGTGGGGAAGGGGGGATTCAGGCAGCCAGGATGTTAGAGACAAAGGCAGATGGGTAGCACAGATGAGCAAGGTCAATGAAAAACAGATCTCAATGTGTATGAAAATTGCAGAGGAATACCTCTGAAACCACAGGCCACATGCACAACAGGTCCAGTGCCAACAGTAGCAAAATGAGCTTCTACATTGATTTCCCACCAGTGTGTTACACTCTGCCTGTAAAAATCAGAGCCCTTGCATTGTCATTGTGGATATATGGTTTTCCCAAATGCATTCTTAGAAAAGCAACCAAAGGCACCCATTTCTTTCTTTTTCTTTTTTTCTTTCTTTCTTCTTTTCCTTCCTTTCCTTTCCTTCCTTCCTTCGTTTCTTTTCTCTTCTCTTCTCTTTTCTTTTTTAGAGACAAGGTCTCACTATATCACCCAGGCCCCAAACTCCTGGCCCCAAGTGACCTTCCACCTCAGCTTCCCTAGTAGTAGGGACTACAAGCATGAACCACTGTGCCTAGGCAGAGACCTATCTCTACTCAGTAAAATTGCGGGCATATTTTGTTAAGGGTGGCTACCATAGTCCATGATTCTTAAGCCTGGTGCATGAGACTCATTGAGAACGCTGTTAAAATATAGTGATCCAGGGCTCATCCTCAAACCAGCTGAGCAACAGTCTCTGAAAACACAGGACTCTGCAGGATCCTGAGGCAGCCAGCTTTCAGGCTGGCCAAGAGTCTGTAGTTGAGGGCAGCTACACCCTTGGTCTGTAGTCAGGGAGTGATGCAGGCAGTTCAGTTTGTCCCTGGTGTTTTTGGTTTCATTAACCTCTTTGAGAATTAGACAAAAGCTAATTCTACCCAGGGGAAAATGCTTAGAATACAACATTGCGAATGCAGTTGTAGGAACATCATGCCTACCCAGCCATCCATGCTCAGAAAATCAAACTGAATTCAAAGCCTGGTTCCTTTCTTCTCCTGTCCCAAGTCTAGCTTGGCATGAAGTATCCTTTTGTAAGTGTGCTTATTTTATAAATGCTTGTTTTGAGTGATTAAAACTTTCATTTGTATAATTTCTGATCATGTGTAGTCAACTCCTTCAAATCTGTTGTTAATCTCACCACAAACTCACATAGGTGCTTTGGAAGTACTTGACGTCTTCACCTCTCAAGGGTGTGCTTAGGACGTAGACGTTGCTAGACTAGGCAACATCACTAGATCATTTACTGATTAAAGTTAAATTGGTGATAGAAATATAAAGTCAAAATCTTGTGCTTAGATGGCCTTGGCTTCCTCAGCTGCATCCTCAAGGAGCTCCAGGTCCAAGGGGGCCATTTCTAATGAGAACATCAGAGGCTTGTGTTGCGTGTCGGGGTGAAGCCTCATATGGCACTGCCCCCACATCTGACACCGTGCCTGTTCACACCACGCCAGGCCCAGAGCACGTGGCCACTGAGGGTTTGATGATTGGATGAATGCCGAGGATTTACAAGGAAAGAAAACCCTGGAAGAGAAAATGAGCTAGCTGTTTCAGGCATCTGATCAATCAGTGAGATTGATTTGCCTTACCGAGTCGATGAGTAGATCTGCTGTGTGGTTAACCTTCTCGGGAACACGCACACAGACGAGTGTGTTTCCCAGTGTAGGGCGGAACGTAAAGCAGGGCGTCTAGAGACAGTCGGCCTGACAGGCAGAGAGGAGGTAAACAGCTTCCTGCGGCAGGAGTGGTGCTGACAAGCAGTGATTCTTGGGACACATCCAGCTGCAGCATGGGCTCCGACTTCAGGGACTTAGGCCATATAAAAACAATTTTTTAAGGTCTGAAGTCATTTGCATTAAGTATACTTGTATGGTTTGGGGTTTATGTTATTGGTTTATGTACATATGTAACTTTTATTGACCATTTCCAGAAATAACTCTGCAGTTAAGCCAAAAGCTGCTGCGTGAGGCACAAAGTCTTCGTCCTCAGGCGCCCGCCCCATGCGAGCGAGGCAGGCTCCGCTCAGCTGAAGGATCGTGCTCATTGAGAGGAGAGACACTGTCTTTCTCCCCGAACTTCAAGTTCTGCTTTTGCAATTTAACGCTCAGTCCCAGCTCTAAATCCTAGTTACAGCATTAATTCTCCATAAATTCCTTTTTCCCTTTATTCTCTGATGTAAGCAGCTCTCTCGCTAGCTGCATGCGGGTAGCCAAGAATTGAGCAAGAGCTTAGGAAACAGAGAGGAGCCGAGGCCTCAGCCCACGTCACTTGTTCACTTCAGTTTGCTTCTATGATGATCAGCTCCGAACATCGAGGGCTTCTCCCTGGTCCTGAGGGGCAGGCGGCGAGTGTGCCTGCCAAGCTGTCGGCCTTTGCTGCCGTTTCATGGGTGTGAGGCGTCGGCCGCCAGTCATCTCTGCGATTTCCCCTGCACAGAGCCTTCTTGTCATTTCTGCCAGCTGCTCATGGAGCGTGATCTTCACTATCATCATTTCAGATGTGGAAACTGGGCCACCAGGAGACCAAGTGACTTGCCCAAGGTGGCACTGCGTGGCAGTGGCTCAGCTGGTTTCCAGGCTACGCTTTCCCACTGAGCTCCCTCTCTTTCTGCTGGGATCATGTGCACTAGGTCACCTGAAGACTTTGCCCTGCTACCCCCTGACCTTCAGGGACACCTGCTCTTGGCCTGCTCTAGCGAGGCCCTCAGCTGCAGCACAGAACGGGCAGCTGGCACTCTGATTTCTGATTCTGTGAAAGCCTCCCCTGGCTTTTCTCAGTGCAGCTTGTCTTTGTTGCAGTGGGTGTGTTTGCACCTACGTAATGGCCTGAAACCATAAACCAGCATCAGAGACTCGCCACTGGTTTCAGGAGACATAAACCTGTCATGCCTACCTGCGGAGTGGAAGCAGTGTGAAATGTTCTCAGGCAACATGGGACATTGCTGCCCCTCTCCCCCACCGGGGCAGACACCAAGCAAGGAGCCTCTAAAGAATTCTCTGGGAGCAGGAAGGGTCAGGGCCCAGCTAAAGGGTGTCACCACACACCTGACAGTGGCTCTTTGTCCTTTTATAAAGTGTGTGATTGGCGCACATTTACTTACCACGTAAAGGTGCCTCTGGTTTACATTTAAAAGAAAAACCACAGCTGTGAGATGAGCTAGGGAGAGGTGACCCCCACTGGCCCTTTGCTGTTTCAGGTAGCAGTGCTCACGAGAATGTTGTCAAGGCCCAGAAGGCCCCCATGGCAGTCACTGGCCTTTCTTTCATGTGCCCTTAGATTTCTTAGACGAGACTGTGTGATTTTAATTTAAAAGGAATATTTTACTAATCAGTTTATGATAGGCATAATTTGAGGAAAACTGAAAACTACTTTTCCCAAGATCTACACATTCTGTCTACCAGATAGAATTTGATATATTGAGGCTTTCTCCCTGATACTTTCTCTAGACTTAAACTGTATTATTAAGATCACACTTTAATGCACAATGACTTATTTATCCATGAGCAGTTCGGATTTGGACCACCTGCGTGGCGTGTCCGCCCGCGTGGCATGTCTGCCCGCGTGGCTGTCGCTGTATTAACAACCCGCAGAGGGGACTCCAACGGCAAGCCCACTTCCCACCATCCTGCACTCTCCGCATCTGCCTGTGGCTTCTCTGAACTCGCCTCACTGCTTGCTGGGAATGCTGCCTCGCAAACGAGTGAGGTTTCAAGTGTCGAAAAAGTGACATCCTTCTACTTATATACACTGCCGAGATATATAAAGAAGCCATGTTCTGTTTCACACGCTTTTCGTAGACAGTGAACAGTGGCTCGCTCTTTATGCCCCGTGCCCCGGGAGAGTGTGGATGGCCCCTTCCTGCTTGATACTTTTGGATATTTCCTTTCCATGCCATTAAATTTGGATGAGCAGTGCATTTGTTTATTAATTTATTCTTATTTCATTTATTTATGACTTACCTTATTCCAGAAAATGTTTAGGAAATGTTAATTATCCATACGACCGGTAAAGGTGCAGCCCATTTTGTGAAATCTTTAGTGCCATAACAGATTTGGTACTTGAAAACATTTTTATCTCAGAAAGCATGTTTTAAATGATATTAGGGTCCTAGCCCTGCCAACAAAAGTCTATTTCCCCAACATAACATATCTAAAATACTAATAAAAACGTTTTAACTTTATCTACTTACCATATACGAAATTGTTTTCTGTAAGTGCACGGTCCAAGTCCCCAATCTGAATGCTGCTAACATGTGTCTTTCAGGAAGAGTGGGGCAGGTGGGGAGGGCAAGGGGCCAGCAGAGCTTCCCTCAGCCCTTCGTGTGGCTGGCTATGCAGGGCTGCCCGGGAGAGGAAGGCAGGGGGCCACTTCCGTCTGGTGCCTGCCCCAGACAGCGCCGTGTGTGAGAGGGCTCCGGAGCCGGGCCGTTGAGAAAGTTGTCCTGTCATTACTTTCAACTGTGTGGCTATTCAGTCTATCATTATAGCCTTTCCTCTCCTTCTATGAGACTGAGAAGTATTTCTAAGCAATACATAGGTAGATGGATGAACAGATAGATATTTTTAAAAATCAGGATCTTTTCAGCCCATGTTTTGACCTCAAAACCCTATGACTTGGTTTTGCTTTCTTAAAAGTCACATAAAAAGTATGGTTAACTGAGACGTGGTTCTGGTGGGCACAATGTAGATGTAATTTTAATTCCTCTATTCCCAACCAATAATAACATTGAAATTTGAGGTAAGCAACATTTGAGAAGCACTGAAACTTGAGATTCACTTAACTGCTAAAATACTACACTGTTATCCACAAACCACCAGTTATAAATGTTTCCATGCCCAGTTCAGTTGATAGCAAGAGAATCTGGAAAGTCATAAGCTAGGAACCAGTAAGAGATGCCAAATGTTTCCTTGCCTTCCCTAAAATATTGGCATGAGAATAGGCCTTTAAAATAATTTCCTTTGGGTTTAGATGGCATTATGTCCAGCCATGGGGGTAACGGAGCCTGGTGCTTCAAATTGGCGTAACACAGCAAAGCTGTTAAGAACTGCTTTCATTCACACTACGGAGTCACTCAGGAAAATGTCTGAGGTGAAATGTTGAGTGAAGAAAGAAGTATAAAAAGTGTGCAAGCAGTGCAGACACAAGCACGTAAGGAAACTGCACAGGGCCAAGAGAGCTGCAGTGAAGCCACCGCCTGCCTGCTCTGCACCTGCTGTGCTCCCGCCTCGTGCCGCAGGGCTGTCGACGCGGAGGCGTGGCAGTGGGGGCTCCCCGCTCTTCTGTACTGTCAAGTGTTCATTTGTGAACATGGATTGCTTTGAAACGAAAAGAAGATAGGAACCACGCTAGCCCGGCCTCAGCGTTGCTCTCATCAGTTAGAGTAAAGAGCGTGAGGAAGACCCAAGTGGTTTTCACAGGACTCGGGTTAGCACAGAGCGAGTGGGCAGAGCAACCTGGCGGCTCCCCTTGTTCCCACTTGCCCTCACCACCCCAGCTCACAGCGGTCTCTGGAGTGCGGCACCTTCGCCACTGGGCAGCTGCAACGCTACCAGAGCACGTCGGGATCCGACGGTCCCAGGCCCAACGCCCCCAGCAGCGCCCTTCTAGCAAGGGCCTTCCTGCCATGCCACCCGCCCGTCCGGGTCACTGTCTGGCTCTAGCCTTGGATCACTGGGTGCCCTGCGCTCCCAGGACTTGGACCTGACAGTCATTCCAGCCCTCCTTAGTTCCCAAACTCTCCTCGAGCTCCTTCTCCTCCTCCCTCCTGTCTCAAGGTTACTGGTATTTTCTCTGGAAACTCCCCCATCTTCCCAGGACTGAGGAGGACGCCTTGTTCCCTCTTCTGTCCCCTCCCACACCTAGGCTTGCAGCCCCAAGCCCTCTGCAGTCCCTTTGTCCATGATGCCAACAATCAAAGAGCTCAGGGGAAATCACAACTTCTCTTGTGACCCATTTAGCCTCAAAATCTGGCCTGAACTGACACAAGACTACTTATAATCTGTGTTTTTATCATTTATTGTGATTACTCATACATTTTGCTGAAGGAACATTCATGTTTGATTATGGGGTATTGCCTAGACTTTGCTGGGGATGATCAGAAAGACAAGATTAGAGTGGCCATAAATGTACCATCTGACTATTGAGAGTAAAAGGGGGACATGTCAGATGTAGCACCAGGACGAGTCTAACCAGGACTGTCCTGGCAGGCTGTGTGTGCTGTGACAGTCACCTTGTCTTTCTGCAAGCCAGAACGTCTCAATTCCAAATGTTTCCCAGAGGCTTTGCAAAGGGGACTATGTTCCAGTTGCTGGTTTATGTATCTATTTCCACCACTGTCTTTTAAGCTCTTTAAGTATCGGGAAAGCATTTTCTTCCATTTGTATCCCCACTGCCTTGCCTGACTTATAGTGAGCTATCAATTCTTGATGGTTGAATTGAACTTAAATAGTCATCACTTTGTATTCTAGTGGTATTTAATAATTATCTATTGAACTAACGGATTATCAAAAGTCACCGATGTAGGAAATGTCCACATGGGCTTTGTCCAGCATTTTAACCATTAGTATTGTCATTAAATGCTTTAATACCAAAACCATTTAATGATCCAGTTTTAAAGGTACTTTTTAGGTAGAACAAGTGTTCTTGAATCTGATTTCCCTGCGGATACACACATCCTCTGCACCAGACATGTGCCACCCATCTGCTCTGCCTTTACACAGGCTGACCCCGCTGAGAAGCAGTGCCCCGCACACAGTAGGGCAAGGGCTGTCATAGCCAGGAAGCCCTCATATCAGTCCACAGAGCAAGCTCCATGCAGGCAAGGGCTATGTTTATTTACTTCCTATTGGTTTGTCTCTCTTCTCACACATGAAAATAACAACAACAACACAAATCCCAGGAGGTAGCACTTACTGAGCACACATTGCATACTGGGCACTATGCTCAGCACCCCTTGTGCATTTTCTCATTTAATCTTTCCAGTGGCCTTACGAGGCAGATATGTTTATGCCCTCCATCGACCTGTGCTGGCCCTCTGATTTCCTGGCATTTCTTTCTAGTTGTTTTTGCTGCCTTCAGCCTCTTCTTCCAACAGAGCATCTTGAATAGAGCTACCCTACTGGCCTTCCTTCTTCGCAGGCACGTGCTGGCCCGGTTACCTCCAGGGGCTCCTCCTTGCCTGCTCTGTTGAGCCCACGCTACTCTGCCCGCCTTCAGAGATCCCCAGAATCTGATTTTCCTGTGGAAATACATATCCTCTGCACCAGACGTGCCACTCTCTGGTGCCTTCATACAGGCTGACCCCTGAGGAGGAGTGCTCCCTCCTTTTGATCGCTCCGTCGTGTTGACAGCCAGCACCCCCAGCCCAGCCCCGTAGACAACCTTGTGTTGTTTACTAATTGTATCATCAATGTTAATCTTTTCTCCCTAGCAAAAATGTTAACTTGTTGGAGTTAAGAACCATGTCTTCTCTTGCTGTTGTATATTCCATGGTGCCTGTCACTGTGGTAGACAACAGGTGATCAATACGGTGATCAATACGGTGATTGGTGAATCTTAGAAAGCTGTAATGCACAGACTTTCAGAGACACATCTGGCTTGCAAGGACCACATTCTTTAATTCATTTTTTCAAGAAGCCTATGCCAAAAGGAAAAGAGTATGACAACTTTAAGTCCTAAATGTAGACCTAAATTGTGGAAGAGACAGCCTGACAGCCCCACACACGGTAAGAGCCTTGGTACTATAGTGGCCTGTGAGCTGAGTGTGAGCCAGGAGCGTGTCTGCCACGGGGTCCTCGGGAGTGCGGTTCGGTCCCTGGCTGCTCCCGTAGCCGTGGGTGCTCAGGGGCTGAGCCACGGCCCCCGCTGCGGCCCTGGGAGTTGCAGGGGTGGGGGGGTGGGGAAGGAGGTTGGATTTATCTTTGAATGAACTTCCAGCCAGTACAGAAAAGGCAATATAGAAAGCAACTTTAAAAAAAAATATTTTTGAATGAAACCCTCTTACTAGTTGAGCTACAGACTCCTCATATTTAGATATGTTGCAATATCACTGTAGGGTGGGACTGGAGATAGCAAAGGTGAACTCAGGTAACAACTGCCTGCCTTCGGAACATTGACAAACTATCAGTTGAAACATCTGCCCTCCCTGAGGAAGAGAGAGAGAGCCAGAGGGAGGGAGGGAAGGAAAGAGAGAGAGAGTGGAAACAAAGTGAACACACCCCTGCGCCCCAGCTCAGTGTTCCTTGTTGTGCCTCGTGCCTCGTGTGGCTACCAGCCCTGTCATTCCACCGAGGAGTTACCACCACCAGAGGCACCCACTACACATGTGCTGTCCTTGTTACACTTTAGAAAGATTTCAGCTTCCTCCACCAAAATGTGCTGCTGCAGCTGTAACTCGGGATATGTGTTTTGTTTAGCGCTTCAACTTGTCTTTGCATATACGGGCTCCAGTCCAGCGGCATTAGGGAATCCTCTGCGGACAGTGATCTGGAACACAAAACCCAGCAATCACAAGTCAGCACAATTGGTCGTCTTTCTTCTTAGCATGGACTGGGGTGGAATTGTCAGAGACGAAGTTATCTTTCACAGAGAAGTGATTTCCCCAGATTGAGGCTAGGGTCAGCAGAAGGGCAGTGAGGCAGTGCGGTTATCTGCCATTCGATATTTTCAGCTCCAAGACCCTAAGTGTTCAAAGTTTCAATGCAACAGCCTAGAAACCTGCAGAAACTTTCCCCAGAAGCTCTTAATGTCTCTCCTGTGCTGCCTTCTCGTGCTCCTTTCTCCGCCTTCCTAACTGCTCCCTCCCCACAGTGAGATGAAAGAACATAACCAGAATCAGAGCTAGCGGGAAAGGAAGGGTTCGGCACATTAAGCTTTTGAGTGGGCAAAGGGTGTTTTTAATCAAGATTTGGGGTAAAAGAGCAGAAGGCTCTAATGTTTTAGTCCTGGTTCTGCCAGCAGCTAAGTGTGTATTTCTTTATCTCTGTCCTGACTGCACAGCCACGGCATGGAGCCATACGGGGAGTGCCTGTCACTCTAAACTTGGAGGGTCTGCATCAGTGCCTCAGTTAAACTGCACCTGCACAAAAAGTCAGACTCAAGCTGCTCCTGCCAACACTTGAGATCGCGTCGGACATTGCTGAGAAAATAGCCAACTCTGACCATGTGGTGTGTGGCGCCTTTCTCCCAATGAGTCTGGTCTTAAGGGGGGCATTCCAATTTCAAGTCCAATAATACCCAAGAGAGTGATGTGTCATTTAGCAGGAATCTCTCACCCCCATCTCAAAAATTTTGGATAGCTGACATTTTATAACATCATGTCTGCCTGAAAAGGCAAACTCACGTGTTGTGAATTAGCTCTTAGCTACTTTGGAATAACTGTTTCTCTTTCAATCAGAATATTTATTGCTCCAAATAAAATTATCTATCATACTCATCATCAGTAAACAAAAATAATTAGTTCTAAGGAATTTAAACTTACAGAAATGGAAGACATTTATAGAGGTTTGGTAAAAAAGCAAAAGATTTATACTATCTGAAGAGAAACCAGAGTATAATATAGAGGTATGGAAAGGAAGAAATCTATTTATAAATAAATTTATTACTTATAATTAATATTTATATATAATCTGAAAGTAATAAGACCTCTGCTTCAGGGATTTTAGATTTGACAGCCTAATGTAAGAAAATAAAATGTAACAAATTATTTTATTTTTAATTTGTCATCACAGACCAAGAGATTACTCTGTCATAAATTTGAATATGCATCTTTTCAGTTGTACAGACTTGTCTTTAAATTAAAACATTGCCCTAGTTAAGGAATGAAGTTGCTTTGTTGATGAGTGGGAGAGTGTCAAAGTGGACGCCACGCCGGCAGGCAGTGTTTGACCAGGCTGGGAGGGGCACACTGTGAGACACTGAGGCTGAAGGACAGAACTTTTGTCATTTTTATTTCATTTTCTACGGGAAGAAAACATCGTGTGTGCATAGTGAAACGTTAAACAATGAAAGAAAGGTAATCTGTATTTTTTAATGATACATATAATTTATGTGAAGAATTGGGGTCAGTTGGTCAATTATAAA
The DNA here is from genome assembly GCA_963574435.1 of Cheirogaleus major. Classification (NCBI taxonomy): domain Eukaryota; kingdom Metazoa; phylum Chordata; class Mammalia; order Primates; family Cheirogaleidae; genus Cheirogaleus; species Cheirogaleus major. The sequence goes on along the minus strand of CAUYPO010100316.1, from coordinate 27,172 downwards.
CCAGAGCTTAACACAAATATAGTTTCTCCCATTAGACAGAATGGTGCACTCCCCTATAAGGGGAGGGAGGGAAAATGGGTTAACAAAAGCATACACTGTAAATATGGGGAGGGTATCTCTGGTCAATACACAGTTGATTACCTGAAGCTTCCCGAACCCAGACTTGTAAGGAGTCTGGTCTGTTACTCTGCCAGTATCCTCAGCCTCGGCTGGCTTCCTTTTGGCATTTTGTGCTTTGCTATTGTGATTTATGAGCAGGATAACTTATGACTGGCCACTCTTCTTGACTCCTGCTGCTTTTTGTCAATTATCTTTCAAAGTACAGTGAGGGTCCCAGATTTCCAGAACCGGGCTGTGATGAGTCTGAGTCTTGGGCACCTCTGTGCCTGGTGAGCTGCTGCTCAGCCTGGAGTCCCAGTGCCAAGCTGTGCTGGACCCAAGGTCCTCTTTCTTGTCTGTCATGTAGACATGCATCAGACAAAAGAGCTGGGCTTATAAGACACCAGAAACAGATGCGTTGCCCTGCGTTGCCATCTTTCTCCTCAAGTCAGTGTCCCCGATACCCAGGCAGACTTTGGGTCATCCTTTCTTAGCCGCCTATAAGAATTTTAAGTGTGATGTAGAATGCTCCCTATGCAGCTTCTGTCTCGGTTCAGACTGCCTAGGAACCAGAAGACCATAGATCTGCTTTGTCCCCACAAGCAAGAAACTAATAATTTGGAGTTTATGAAACTGCCCCAGGCTCTCCCTTTCCCCCACTTTAAGCGGCACTGGGAAGCCCCACGTGATCTGTACAGAAAAGTTCATGTTCTTCTGATGATTCTGTTACTATATGAAAATAGATGTAATCCTAGCCCTCTGGGAGGCCGAGGTGGGCGGATCACTCAAGGTCAGGAGTTCGAAACCAGCCTGAGCAAGAGTGAGACCCCATCTCTACTAAAAATAGAAGCAAATTAATTGGCCAACTAAAATATGTAGAAAATATTAGCTGGGCATGGTGGTGCGTGCCTGTAGTCCCACCTACTCGGGAGGCTGAGGGAGAAGGATTGCTTGAGCCCAGGACTTTGAGGTTGCTGTGAGCTAGGCTGACATGGCACTCTAGCCAGGACAACAGAGTGAGACTCTGTCTCCAAAAAAAAAAAAAAATAGAATTAAGGGATTGCAGATCATAATAAAAAAATTCAAAATAAAACCTTTCAAAGAAGAGAATAAAAGTGAGAAGTTTTCTTAAATAATTTTAAAAATTCTCATACACAAATAAATTCAAAAGAACATGAAGACTTTCCTTAAGGAAATGTCCCTTTTGCTGCACTTCTAGACACTGTATTATTTCTGCCATGTTATTAAATACAAGATATTTCAAATTAAACAGTAGCTTCCAACTGGGAGTCTTTGAATAGATGGACAAAATGGGTAAGCAGGGGAAGACCTAGTTTTTGTGGGAGTTCATGCATTTGGGGATCCTCCCTTGTAGAAAAAGAATGCAAAAATATGTCACTTTTGCAAATTTTTCACAAAAGCATATACTGTTGCTTGGCCCCCACCTGAGCCTAGAGAGCAATAGGTAAGGGGCGTCAGGCCACCCGCCTCTGAGCAGAGGGAAGCTGCCAGGGCGAAGGGACACAGCTGACAGCCCCCACCCCCAAGGATGTCCTCATTCTAATCCCAGAACCTGTGGTTGTGTCTCCTTACATGGCAAAGAGACGTTGCACATGGGATCAAATCAGGGACTGGAACTGAGGAGACGGTCTTGGACAATACAGGCGGCCCTGATTGTGACCACAGAGTCCTTCTGGCAGGAGGGCAGAGAAGGAGAAAGAGAAGCAGGGATGGAAGTGGGGTCAGAGTGATGTGAGGGAGGGGCTGTAGGCCAAAGGCTCCTGCGGCCTCTGGATGCTGGAAAAGGCAAGGGACACATTCTCCCCAGACCCCGCAGAGGGGCCAGCCCTGCCCACACTCGGACATAGAGGATTAACATGCATCCTTTTAAGGCCCGAAGTCTGTGGCAATTGGTCAGGGCAAGCACCCCTCCAAAAGCCAAGTCTTCCCTGGCTCCACCATCGCTTCTCTGGCCACTCCAGCACAGCCCCGAGGCTAGGCCCGCCTTGTGAGCCACTCTTGGCTGCCCCAAGTCCCTCACCCACCCCCAACATCTCCTCTTTCTTCTCTCTACCCTCATCTTCATATTTCTCATTTCTGTCCATTTTCAAAACATAAACCCTCAGGCTTATTTTCCCAGCCTCTTCCCCTCCTCTCTTCTGTTTACTCCCTGAGCAGCTGCATGACAGGAGAGTGGAACAACACACTGCGGCATGCAGGGCAGCCTCTCTTGCTTAGCACAGGCGAGTTTGTGCTGCTCAGTCATGCACAGAAACCAGGATCTTGCCACGTAGGTGGACAGAGCCTACAGAGCAGTTATACGTTTATAACATTTTATGAAGGTCCAAGCCACCCATTCAGCTTTGCATGAAAGTGCAGATTGGGAGTTTTTATCACCCAGTGATTGTAGGTTGTTGAGCACATGTGCTGTGAATCCTAGTGGCACTGCCTATTCGGAAGACTTTTGTAACTTTTATTTGGCCAGGCGACAAGAAAGCACCCATAAGCCTAAGGAGGAACTTACTCCTTCCCGAGGAAATAGGTGCCCCCACCAAAAAAAAAAAAAAAAAAAGACACCAGGAGGCTGCACCTCCACCAGGCCACTGCCGTGCCTCTTGGGCTGCGCACGCAGGAGCTGTGGCCCGAGGCGCCTGTGCCGGCCTTTCTCAGTGCCAGCTTCTGGAGCGCTCACTGCTTTCCCGCTGCAGTCCCAACTTTGTGGACTTGACTTAAGGCAGTGATCTGAGTCAGCTCGTCTCCTGACCATCTCATTTCCTTATTCAGGAGATCGGTGGTTCCATGTATTTTTCTAATAAGCAGAGTCCCTAGAGGTAAAAGAAGCCACCATAAAATACTCCAATTTTTCTGGAAACAGAAGAAAGACTCTGCCGCCCTGTTTGCAGGGAGGGAGTGCGTTCTTCCTGGTACTCTGTGTGTGTTTGTACCACACAGGGGTGGAGGACAGTTCAGGGAAACCAAGTTTGCATCTAAAAAATGTCAGTCCCAACTTCATAGGTGTGCCCCCCTTCCAGGCTCATCGCCAGCAATATTTCACACGTACATCGTATATAAATACTGCAGTGTGTATATGTGTGTGTATACACAAAGCTAGAGTATACATCCCCCAAGATAAACGTGTTTGCCAGGGCTTTAATCTCCCCAGGAGGCTGTCATTACTGGAGTCGGCCCGCAGCGTCAGCTAAGGAGAGGAAACTAGGCTCTGGCATTCAGGGACTGGGAGGAGAGCCCCGCTTTGTCCACTCCTTTTCAGAGCACATGCACAAATGGCATTCACATGCGACCACAAGTGATGTGACATGTATGATTTGCCCCAAAAGGTGCCTTTCTTGCCAGTGTGGTAGCTTGTGGAGACACTTTACACTTGATGATCTCCAAGTCGTGCTGGATTCCCGTGAACAAGGGAGCAAGAAGCACTTTCCTCCATTTCCCCTGTTCAATTTGAGCAAGCAAAAATGGAAGTGATAATGAACAAAGGAAAAAAATTTCCTCTCATGAACTTTTACCATTTTTAATTCTACTTATGGTCTGGACCAGTGGTTCTCAAACTTGAGCTTCAAAATCACTCCAAGGGCTTGTTAAAACCCTCACCTACAGCTCACACCTGTCATCCCAGCACTTTGGGAGGCTGAGGTGGGAGGATCATTTGAGTCCAGGAGTTCAAGACCAGCCTAGGCAAGAGCGAGATGACATCTCTACAAAAAATTTAAAACTTTAAAAATTTTAAATTTAAAAATTTTAAATTTAAAACATGGTGGCACATGCCTGTAGTCCCAGCTACTCAGGAGACTGAGGCAGGAGGATCACTTGATCCCAGGAGCTTGAGGTTGCTGTGAGTTATGATGATACCACTGCAGTCGACCCTAGGTGACAGAGTGAGACTGTATTTAAAAAAAAATCAGATTCCTAGTCCTCATCCCCACAGTCTCTGACTCATGTAAAATGTGGTGTGGCACCACCAGATTTGTTTTTCTAAGTTCTCAGGTGTTGCTGATGCTGCGGGCCCATCCTGGGGACCACACTTTGAGAGCCACTAGTTTAGAACATGGGGTTGCAGCAGTCCAAGATTTTTACATTTTCTCTTAAGGAATAGCTTAAAAAAAAAATAGATTTTTGGTTTTTTTATTTTGGTACTAGTTCAGTCTCTCTGATTGAAAGGGTGACTAGTTCTCCCACTCTGCCCATAACTGAGGGGTTCTTGGGACATAGGACTTCTAATACTGACACTGGGGAAGTCTTGGGCAAACCAAGATGAATTTGGTCACCTTAATTATGGATCTAGCTTCCCAAAATGCTTTATCGGCATTGCTGGTATCTGGCTCAGACAAGGAACTTCCACAGCCAGCCCCAGTGAGAGGGCGGTGAGTGAGCCGCCCTTGGGTTCCACAGAACACTTAGAATTTGAGGGACACCTGCCATCAAAACCAGAGACAGTCTTCGGAGATGTTAATTACCCCTCATGAGGAGCACATAGGACTCATAGGACCTTAAGCATGTGGACCAGTGGCATTTAGGCTCACGTAGCCAGACAGCTGCCATGTTCTTCGGTGACACATGGATTGCTAGGCACCCACCACTGACAGACTCGCTGCTCCGCGTATGCCGTGCGCTGGCCTGTTCCCTTCCCACCGCAGCCCTACCAGCTAACTACTGTCATTTCCATATTCCAAAAGTGAATACTCGAAGACGCCATTATTTACCCCATGGTCACAGATCCCGTAAATGGCAGAACCACAGGCCAAACACTTGTTCTTTTGCCATATGACCCCAAAGAACATTAAATCTGAATCTCTTTATTATAACTACTTGTTCTTCTAACCACTCATGTCTCTTCTTCTTTTGGAGATGAAGCTGCACTAGAGTGGAAGGCAGTGGGTTTAGTTGCATCAGGATGCCTGGATTGTGCTTCTGTTTCTTCTAGCTACTAGTTATATAACTTGGATCACTTCACCTTTTAACCCTTCTGGGTCTCACTTTCCTCATCTGTGAAATGGGCATAATAATGGCTGCCCTGCCTTAGCTTATCTTGAGGAGAAGTAGAAATGGTGCTTGTGAAGCTGTCAGGAAGCTGTGGAAGCCTATCCAAATGTGCGCACATGTTAAACCTTCTGTCACTCCAAAAGAAAGATTTGACACATCAGCTTGAGGAATATTTATTTAAGTGGAGGAGAAACAAAGCAATGAAAGTAGCCAGAATTAGCAACAAACAGAAGAAAATTCTCAGGGGGAAAATGGTTCTTCAGCTGGTTTGACAAGGATTAGCAACATGTGACTCCTTTCCCGAGCAGCAAATCGGGGGACTGGTCGTGGCCTGTGCTCAGGGAGGAAACGTCCTTTTCCAAGTCGCAGATGACAGGTGTGCAGTAGAAGGCCAGGCCTGAGCTATCGCCCGCTCAGGGTCAGAGAGTCTCATTACATTTCAGCACAGTTATTTTCTTTTTACTTAAAACCTTAGGAACCCTAGAGCACTGACCAAGGTCACGGAACAGAATCGCCCTCTTCTGCATGTTTTCATGTCTGCCTCCTGCTTTCCTGTTCTGCTTCCATTTTGTCTGTATGTGTGTTGTATGTTCCATTTCTCTATAAGCGGCCACCTGTAGTTTCATCATCAAAGCCAGTCCACATGGGAACTCTCATTGTCTTTGTCATCAAACCTTCAACTTAAAAAAGAAAGAAAGAATGTGATTGTCTTCCAGTCAGATGTAGCTTGCTCATGGAGCCACAGGCTTCATCTCAGCACTGTTTGCTCTCAGGGCTGAGTTACTAGGTTCCAAGCTCTAAATTAGAGTCAGGAGAGGGACACATGGGACTCAGAAGAGGAGGTGCCAGAATCTCAGAGCACAGGGACCTTATAGGGAAAAGCACAGATCTCCTGCTTGTACCCTTTAGGGGACTCTGCCAAGAGCTACCCTCAAACTGCCTTCATCAACGCCATGGTGGTGATGTCAAGAAAGGACACCGTCTATGACTGTGAGAGTAAGTCTCTGTCAGTGCCAAATCTCATGTTCAGAAAAGCTGTGGCTTGAATGTCACCAGCACCCCTTAGTGTTCTGAAATAGGACACAGACTTGAACCATTCATATTAAAGGTGTTGCTAGGCCCGGTTATAGCAGTCTTTGCATTAAGACATCTATAATTCTGTGAGGGCATTACTGATGTGAGGCCTCAAACTGCTTCAAAGCTATTCGTTGGGCCAGAGTTTCCACAGAAGGCTCAGACATCATTTACTTCTGAGATTAACTCACTGAGGAGACTGATAACTTTTATCAGATGTGAGGATTCTGAGCAGCAGTCTGACTCTTCAGTCTTCTCCGTGTCGCTCACTGAACGGTGGTGTCTTGTGGGTGAGCTGTCCTGGATGTTCACCGTGGACCACAGTTATCAGAGTAAATGACCAGCCTCCTCTCACTTTTACCCGAAAGGTTGGGTTTTTTAAAAACCCATTTGCTCATAGACAAAAGTATAAATCTATTCTCCAACTGTTTTTATACAAAAATAACAAGGAAACAAAAAGAAGTTCAGCTTTAATGGCATCCTCCTCTATAGTATTGTGAAGCGGCATTCTTTATTCCAAGAACATTAGACAATTATACTCACAAAGCAGAGTTTGCCTTGAGTCCTGGTGCACTCAAACTATAGGTAGGAATCTATAAAAGCAATAGATACTTTTCATTTGAACAGATGTATGTCCTAATTTAAAAATTAGTTTATTGCCACAATTATAAAACTCTTTAAGCTTTTTCTATGTTTATGTAACATTCATGGCATAATTGTTCATTCACTAAATTGTAGGCAGATGAGAAATTTCATTCTACCACATTCACCAATCCTATTTCCACCTCCCCGTCTTACTAAAGCAGATCTAATTCCATGGAGCTCACAGGAACACAGGTGTGCAGACACACATGTATGTGTACATACATGGGATTAACAGGCCATTACAAAATATATGTTAGATTTTAATATAATAAGATTATTTTTTTAACAAGCAGCTAAGAAATAGCAAAAGCCTGGCATTGCCATTTATTGGCTATGTGACCTTGGACATGTCACCTACCTCTCTGAGCCTCAGTTTCTACTTCTATAAAGTGTAAGCTGTAATGCCTACTTTTTAGGGTTGTTGAAAGAATCAAGTGCAATAGTGGTACATAATAGGTACCCAATAAATGACACTGTACCATTTTATTTTTAACATGGAAACCTTTTCATTTTTTAACAACCCTAAAATTGAAATCCATCCTAAAATTGATGACATCTAAAACACTGTGCCATGGTTTAATGGGCAGAGTTTTTGTTTCTTAGTGTAGATAAAATAATGGCACCTCTTTTAGTCAGTGGCATCTTAAAATCACTGAGAAAGAGTAATTGTTATCATTGTGCTTTGTCAAGTTATCAGAGAATGTGCCATGCACGTGTGTGTTTTAATAACACCACCATTCTTCCAGCATATGTTTTGTGGCCCAAGAACTTCTCTTTAGTGCATTCAGAAGTGCAGTGAATGAGAACACAAGCTTTGTAATTGGAGAAACATAGTTTCAGCTCTCAGCCCTATTACATACTAGCTATATAACCTTGGGCAAGTTACTCAACTCTCCGGGTTTCTGTTTCCTCGTATATAAAATGGGAATAATCTTTAATTTGTGGGGTTGTTATAAAGATTAAAATGAGATAATGTACATAAAACATAGCCTACTTGGTGGGTGTGTGGCACATGCTAAGCAAATGGTAAGGGGAAAAACAAACTAGTAACCATGCTTACTAGTAACAGAGCTTTACTCTTTGCCATTTTATTTAATATTCCTGAAATAAGCAAAAGTAATCCAAAGTCAACCCTTGCCAAGTTGATGGCCACATTTAGTGATAAGAAAGGCTAAGCATGGAGGACATCCACTTCCAGCCAAGACAGAGTGACAGGGACAGGTTTACCTTCCTACCTGAAAGAAGACAAAATGAGAAATACAAAATATATGGAAAAATGATTTTCAGTACACTGGATATCAGGCAACAGAGGACAGTGGTCTCTGAGACAAAGGAAACAAACAAAGTGGGCCCTGCAGTTGGCCCAGTTCACTGCTGGGAGAGTTAACAAGATGCAGCACAGGGACAAGCATTAGGCAGAGTCGGAGAGGAGAGATCAGTTCCGGGCGGCCAGACTGGCAAGAGAGCGAAGGACAGAGGAGGAGAGGAGAGGAGAGAATTGTACAGATTGCTTCAGAGATATGCAGAGGTCCCTAGGGTAGTAGCCAGGAGAGTGCTGATCAACATGTGCATATTAGCAAACGGCCGCAGGCTGGGGAAGAGCCCCCCCAAAAGGACGAGAGGGAACAGTACTGAATGTTCACGCAGGGCTGGGAATGTTACCTGTTCTGCCAGCCTGGAAAAGATAAAAATCCACAGGGCATTGGTTATGGTGTTCAGAGGGTCTTGCTTCTGTAGTAGGGATTTATTATTCCTAGATTGGACACTGTTCCACACCTGCCTAATAAAGCATAAGAGGAAGACCCAGAAGGACCACACTGCTTCCAAGTAACTTGACTATGTCCCAGAACAAAGTTCAAGAGTATATGTAGGAATACAAAATTATCTACCACCCCATAGGGTACATTTCACAATTTATGGCATCCAATCAAAAATGACCAAGCTTGCAAAGAAGCAGGAAAGTTTACTTCTGAAGGAAAAGAAAAAGAACTGATCAACACCAACCCAGAACTGACACAGATGTTAGAATTAGTGGCAGAGATGTTAAACCAATGTTTGAACTCTATTTCATATGCTAAGAAAGTTAAATAGAAGGAAGATATAAAGAAGACACTCAAAGTGAACTTACAGAGATGAAATCTATAATGTCTGGCATGAAAATAATTTTGGATAGAACTAACGGCATATCAGACATTGCAAAAGAAAAGATTGGTGAACTTGAAGAAACAGCAACAGGGACTGTCCAAAATGAACACAGAAAAAAAGAATTTTCCAAAAAATAGAGAATCAGTTCTGGGGACAACTTCAAGTGCCCTAATATACATGTAACTGGAGTCCCCCAAAAAAAGGGAGGACAGAAAAGATATTTGAAGAAGTAATAAGTGAAGTGTTTCCAAATTTCATAAAAACTATAAACACAAAGATCTAAGAAGCGCAACAAACTCCAAGCACAAAAAAACATGAAGGAAACTGTACTGAGGCCCCTTGTAATCAAATAGCACAAAACCAGTGATAAGGAGAAATTGTTAAAGGCGGCCAGAGAAAAAGGATGCAATACTTACATGGGAACAAAGATAAGGGTGCCAGCTCTCCATTGTATGACAGTTATATACCTTAATAAAGCTGTTAAAGCAAAACAAATTTAAAAATACTGTAATTATGCCATATAAAACTGATTTTCTAATATGTCTTGTAGACTCCCTGTTGAGGCAGTTCCCAAAGAGACACGCCAGACATATTTTGAATCAAGCCTGGCATAGGTAATGTTAGACTTCCAAGATGAGCTCTTTAAAAGAAACAATGCTCGATTCATTTATATAAATGTGTGCCCAGTTTTATTTCGATTAAAAAAGCAATCTTTTTACTTGGTGGCCATGCTTTGTATGTTCCCTGCATGTATTTCAACCTGGCTTCTGTGCTGTCGAAAGTCAATTTGAATGTTGATTTTAGAGTAAGCCAGGTATGGTCCACTTAAGGAAACAATGGCTCTTCTTTAACTTTATTACACTTTCTCAGAAAACATTTATGAAGTGTCCATTTGCATGATATTACAATATATAAATCCTGTGCTGAGATATCCCTCAAATTAGAATTATAGACAATGGAAAGGCAACTTGGACAAAAACCCTGGAAACTGAAATCTTTAGGGGACACAAAAGCAAAAGAGAAAATGTCTGTGTCAACGAGTGATGGTCTCTGCCCTGGAGTTTCCAGTTTACCTGTGTGGGATTGCCAGGAACATATTTACTCCTAAGAGCCAGTGTCTTATATCAGAAGATACAAATGTATCTGATTCAAAGAGGTGGGTGTAGTTTTTAACCACAATATCTCTATTTCAGTTCTATACTGTTTGTGATTCAGGGGGAGTGTCCTTGATTGCTACATTGCTAGGTGACATTAATCATGAGACAGGTCATTCAGAGAATAAAAAGTTACTTTATAATAGCTGGTGAGAGCTTTTAAGTATTCATTGCAAGGTAGTTTTAAAGGCCTACACTTAAGTAATTTTATGGGCTGTCTTGGCTCATGTTTGGAGTGTTGGGTGTGGAGCAGTCAGATGGAGAGGAAGAGGGAAGTGGCTGGCGAATCTTTCTCTGATTGTAGCCAACTAAATGTGAACCATGGGATCCCACTGCAGGCGGTTCTTTCTGCATCTCTATGGTGGTTAAAAATATGTATCGGACACAACCAGCAGCTCAGCTTGATAAAAAGACCAGACACTAGTGCTGGTGATGGCACAAAAGTTACAGGTTTAGAGCATCATTTTTCAATATAACTCTCATAACAAGACCATTTGAAAGGAAAGTAACCTTTACAGCAATGATCGTACACATATACATTCTGTAATGTCAGTTTTAAGTGCTCCCTAGGGCAAATGACGATATGTTAAAGTCCTGTTGTTTATTTTCTTTCCAAAACTTACATAGAGAGCTGACTTATAAACTTGCATTCCTCAAATAGATGCCAGAAGTTGGAAAAGGCACTATCCCCAAAAATCTGTGTAAACCTCGAAAGTGTTAGTTGGCTGTCTTTATAGAATTGCTACCATATCCTACCTTGGTGCCCCTAATGAAGACTGTTGCAGCATTATCTTTGATGTAAACTAAAGGAACACAGGAGTATCAAGTCCCCCTGTTGGGCTAGTGTTTAAGATGGAGACCTTATGAGAGCTGTGTTGGATCTGTGGCCCAGCAACTAACTGTAGGTGCACTTTGGGGAACATGGACAGGTTTCAGAAAAGAACCACAGAGAGGGTATAAAGCAGAAACACACAAACTTTAGAAGGTAGAGGGAATTGGAGTTGCTTGATTGCTGGTGGCAGATCCAAGGAGGAGAAAGGACAGCACTTTGGAGATAGACCTGGGTTCACTAGGCACGGCCCACCTGTGTGACCACAGCAAGCTCCTGGGTTTCCCTGAGCCTTTTTTCCTCTGTGTAATGGGGGCAACACCCACCTTTCAGAGTTTCTGAGACTGTTAGAAATAATATGCTGGACACATTGCTCAGCAAATGGCATGATTATTTTTGCTGGAATCGATTTGACTCCCCTCATCTCTCACCTCACATCTTACCCATCAGAAACTGTACACGCATCTGCCTTTGGAAATGAATCCAGGATCCAGCAGGGCTTGCAGCCTTCACCATCCCCCAGGACTAAGCTGCCGTCCTCCCTGCTGTGGATTTTTCCATTCCTGCCTCACAGCCTCTGCCCTGCCCTCCCACAGCCCATTCTCAAGACAGCCACCAGAGTGGCACTTTTTACGTGAAGCAAGGCCACATTACCTCTTGCTGAAAACCCTCCTGTGGCTTTCCGTCTCACTCAAAATGAAATCCCAAGTCTGTTGGCAGCCTGGTGTTCTCTACGAACCCCTCCCTCAGCTCCTCCCTCTCACCCCCAGCTGACCTCTCTCCAGCCACACCCTGACCTCGCCTCAGGGCAGACACCTGCTCCGCCCCCAGAAAGCTGAAGGGCAGGGCTGCCCCCTGCCTCCTTCAGTCCCTGTAGCAGAGAAACCTCAGGAAAGAGAGCCCCACTGCACCCCTAGCCTGCCTTTTGTGTCTCTGCCACCAGCATGCAAGCCGCCAGGTCGGAGCCTGTCCATCGTGCTCGCGGCTCTCTGCCTAGTGTCCTGCCCTGTGCCTGGAACGCAGGTGCTCCATCGCCGCTTGTGGAGCCGGGCTGCGTTCACACTGACCCCTGCACACCATTGAGGAGAGGCCTGGAATGCAATGGCAAGAGTTCTAGGCTGAAATTCAGAACACCTGGGGCCTGAATTCGAGTGCTGACCTTGATACTTGCCACCTGCCTGATCTTGGGCAAGACCTAGGCCTAGAACATGGGCCTCATCCTCCTCCCCTGTGAGATGGGGCCTGGGCCACTTCCAGCTCTGAAACCCAAGGAGCCTGTGAAGTGCGGGAGAGTCTGGGTAGCAGGTGCTGCCCGGCTGCTCACTGTCTTCCCTGATGCTAAAGCTCGAGAGTGTACAGGAGACAAAGCCTGGGCTGTTTCGGTTCTGTTGTAGGAGGAGTTTCTGCCAGCGAGGAGGCTAGAGGTTGCCATGTAGGTAGTGTGTCTCTCTGGGCTTTACAAATGGGGTGTTCCTCTTGTCCTAGAGAATATCATAGTCGTGATTTTGCCTCAGACTGCGGATGGAGTTCTAGTCTGACCATGATTCCAAACATTTTTATCTTCCTCAACTTTAAGTAAATATCATTTGAGATGGAAGAAATGAAGTTTTGCAATATTTCAACAGATGGCGCTGCTGGTAGCTGTTATCTGACTATAAAAATAAATTTAATCTTTACTAATTTTAATCATTTTTTTAAATTTTTATTGCATCGTGAGATGATACATTAATTTCTAAAGTCATCTACATTAATATATTGTGCACTTTCCCCCAGTGCTCTCAGAAAATGTGCCAAAATGCTTTACATAGAGGAAAAGAAAAGATCATTTGTATATAAGCACAGTTTATTTTGGTCTATGACAAATACAAACCAACCTGGGGATCCACTCATCTAGATACTTTAAATAGACATAAATATTTTCTTAAATGGCTACACGTGCTAAGAAAAATACTGTGATTAGTTGGTGGGCTTAGATAAAGATGCGTGCCTACCACCATCTACCGAGAAAGTGTTTTGCAGAAGACTACAGCCAGAGTGCCAGAGATCCCGCTGACGTTCCCTCATCAGCCTCGTCCACCCTGACCCACGTTTACAGCTGGTCTTCCAGCAAGATCGTTTTAATTATGCAGCCATGCACTTGCTTCTGGGTGTGGTTTCCCTGATTGCATACTTAAATGCAGATTAACAAATATTTGGCAGGATTCCTCCTCTGTGGGAACCAGACAAGTCATAACACCAATTGAACACTCTACGCTGTTGTGCAGGAAAGAGGCCACGTCATCTCGGGTTTCAGAGTGCAGAGCATGAGAAACTTGCTTCAGTTCTGCTCTGCTCTCACAGCCATGTGCCTCCAGCCAGGAAAGGGTTTGTAATGAGGGTTACAGACGCCTCTTCTCCTGCCACCTCCATACAAGACCCACGGCCAAAAAGAACCAGCCAGAAAGTCCTCAGTGGGGAGCGACTTCTTGTCTCCAAAAATGACTGTGTCTTCTGCTCCGTGCATGATCACCCAGGATAGGAAAAGAGAAATTGCAACGTGGGTATGCCCCTCTGTGCCAAAAGAAGACTGCAGTATGTGCTATTCATAAACTTATTGATAAGCTTGAGAAGATTGTTGCAAATTGTTATCTGTTAAAAATTTTAAAAACATTCGGCTGAGAGCCATGATTCATGCCTATAATCCTAGCTCTTTGGGAGGCCAAAGATCGCTTGAGCCCAGGAGTTGGAGGCTGCAGTGAACTATGACCTTGCCACTGCATTCCAGCCTGAGCCTCAGAGCGAGCCCTATCTCAAAACAAAAATGCATTATTAATTAGCGAGGCTAAGAAATGTTGAGCATCATACTTTTTTTAAACTTGACCCTAAAATCTCTATGTCACGCCCCTCAGTTCCTTCCATCTTTCCTCTGCACTCCGTCCTTCCTGTTGAATGTCAGGCCCAGGCACCTGCACAGCTCACCTCCCTGTGCTTAGTGCCAGACCAGGCCAGGAGCCCGGGACTGCCGGTGGAAGAGGGTGGGCGCTGGAGACTCAGCTCTGAATTTAGGAGCCTGTCGGCATCGGTCTGCTAATGTGAGCATAGTAATCTGTCAGCATAAAAGGAGATGAGGAATATATCATCCAATGGCCTTTTAATTACATTTTCAGATTAAACAGGTTTCTTTTATTACTAAAGTCACTGAGCAAACAAAGAACTATACTATTTGTATAGTTGAAAACAAAAGAGTAATAACAACGCCTGGCCCTCCTATATCACTTTTTATCCAAGTGTCTACTTTACAAATGTTAATTAAGACTCACTACATTTTTTTTTAGGTAGATAAGTAGTAAAAAAAAAAAAAAAAGAGAGAGAGAGCAAGGCAGTTTTATGTCATAAGTACTTGAAGGAGAAATGCAACACATAAACCCCGGATCATTGAGGCCTCAGTGACAGGTAACACTGACACAGATTGGCAGAGGTTTGTGATTCTAAATGACAATTGACAGTGGGAGATCAATAGTTCACCATGTGTATTTACTTGGTGCTAGGTACTGTGCATGGTGTGACCCCCCAGCTTTAATGAGGCATAATTTATTTAAAATAAAATCATCCACTTTCGGCGTACAATGGGTGAGTTGTGGCAATGTGTAGACTCAGTTGTGTGACCACCACAGCCAAGATAGGACATTGCCGGCACCACAGAAAACTCTTCCTCCCCCAACACTGCCCTTTTTTTTTGGTCACTTTAAGTTTGTCTTTTCTGGAGCGTCATATACATGATGTTTCTATGTTACTTTTGTGTTTGGCTTCTTTCACCTAGCCTAATTTTTAAAAAAATAGATTTAGGAGGTACAAGTTGAATTCCATTACATGTATATATTGTATGTATATACATGCAAGGTCTGAGCTTTTAATGTGCCCACAATGTACATTGTACCCAATAGGCGATTTTTCATGCTTCAGCCTCTCCTCCTTTTTAAGTCTCCAGTGTCCATTATACCACTCCTTGCATGTCCAGTGTCCCTGCATGGCCACGGCTTAGCTCCCACTTATAAGTGAGAACACGTGCCAGAAACCTGACGTCTGAGATTCGCCCACATGCCTAGGCACATCAGTAGTCGGTTTCTTTTCATTGCTGAGTGGTTTCCCACCGTAGGCCGCAACACCGCAGATCCGTTTACCGCCTGAAGGTCATTTGGGTGCTTTCCTTTGGGATGATATGAACGCTGCTGCTGTGAATATTCACACACAGGGTTTGTGTGGACACACGTTTTTACTCCTCTTGGGTAAATACTTGTGAATGGGATTGCTGGTTCATATGAGAAGTATATTTTTAACTTTATAAGACATTGCCAATCTATTTTCCAAATCTGCTCTGCCCTTTTGCATTCCCATAGCAGCACAGGAGACTTCCACTTGTCCCACATCCTGGTACTTACATATTATATCAGCTAATCCTCATATCAGTACTATGAAGTTAGGCACTATTGTTACTATACCCATATTACAGATGAGGTAACTGAGGCCTAAAGAAAATAAATATCTTGTGTAGAATGCATAGCTAATAGACTAGACGACAGATTCAGATTTATTGATGCTAAAAACCCACCCTCTTTCTATTACAGTATAAAACTCGTACTTAAAGTTAGAAAAACTTCTGTTGATAATCTAGAGGATTTTTCGACAGGTATAAGATGATTAGTTACATGTCAAAAGCCAAATCTACTTCATGTCATAAGTTATAAATACAAAATTGAATATGCAAAAAGGAACTCTTTTTAATTAACTGAAAAACAAGTTTATGGAAAACACAAGTGAGACAAAAATACCTCTCATGTCTAAAGCTTTTGTCCCCTCAAATTAGCATATCATGTCAGTTCTAAATAATAACTGACCTCTGTCCTTGAAAGCCAAGAGGGTAAATAGTCACATCCTATTTGCTGAAGTTGGGAGAAAATCTGGCACCACAGCCAGGATTCCTGGGCCTCCATCATTAGCCTTCCTGCCAGAATTTTTTGGGTTAAAATGATTTCTCCTTTGTGATAGGGTTTAAGGCAGGTGTCCTATGACCTTTAAAACTAGAGCCATCAGTGGGGTAAAGTGTATGCTGTGGGGACCACTCACAAAGACACAGGTCTACCCACAGGTCTCAAATTGGGATCCTCTGGGACCAACTAGGCCAACAGAGGTGCTACCTTTAATTGAATTTAAATGTCAGCAGATTTCACAAAAAATCCAGATTCCTGTTTCTGAAAAAACTGAAGCCGGTTGACACTGGTGCACATTCCTCCATGGCGTGTCTGCCTGCTTGCCTGGCCCTGTGGGCGTGCTGCGATCCTGCCCCAAAGATGGCAAAGGTGCCAGAGCAGCCCAAGGGTGAAAACCTGGGTTCCTTTAATTTGCGAGTCTTTGTCTGTGAGCCTGGCCAGAAAAGCCGCTCTTTGGCTGCCAGTGTGGTGGGAGCAGAGGGCTGGAGATATTGTGGGTGGAGTGGAGCTTGTTTGGGCTTTCAGACCCTGCTGGCTTTTCCTGTCAAAGGTGTGACGTGCTAAGAAGTATGCAGAGATCTTTTGGGACATAGACTCCTTTTTCTCATATTTATCTTAGAATAAATTAAAGAATAAAATAAGTGAAACCCATCAAATTACTCATAATTGCATCTCGGGAAGGGGAAATGTAGGTGTTTAACAAACATCAAAGTTTTAGAAAAAAAGAACATCTCATAAACCTAGACAGGGCGATACGGAAGGCTGGAGGCTTATAAAGGAAAGGGCAGTAGCTTGGAGCCAGTCTTCTAAATCTAAATACCACAATCTTTCCACATTAAAAAGAGAGAGAGAGAAATTTCCATACAAACACACTAAGTGAGTTTTTTGAACATGAGATTCACAGCATGCTGTTCAGTCACCTTCCAGCACTTTTCTGTGGGGTCACTAGTAGGATCTGATGGCTCCTGGCCGGGGGCCTGGTGGAGCACCGCTCTCAGCTGAGATCCCTCTGTGACAGCCACAGGCTGCTCCTGCGCGCCCAGGTCGGTCCTCCTCGCCCAGAGCCACACTCTGGTTTCCATCTTTGTCCTGAGTGGAGACCTTTCCATAATTTCTAACAACTTGAGCATTGTAGGATTACTTTCTTTGTGTGCTATTTTGGGACCCTGCATGCTAGAACACAGCAGACCAAAAAATAAATGACTTATACAACCATATGACAGAATTTGCCATGTGATGTCATGCATGTCAATTAAATGGAAGCTTTTGTCACAATAGACAAGTAGCATGTCTGGATGGCAGGGTGACAGGGTGACAGGACACCACCAAGAGGCAGATACGCAGACACATTCATCTCCTGCGTCAGTACACAGCCTGCGTCCACCACCTCTCTGGAGGGTAGTGGGGTGGCAGTGTGTGTAGGAGTGTGTGTGTGTGAGACTGTTGTGCACAGGTGTGTGTGAGCATGTGTGTGTGCATGTATATGTATGTGAGTGTGTATTGCTTCTTTCTTTTTAGCTCCTTTCTAAGGAGCCAGCGAGAGCAGACCACTTGTTACATTATCTAGCCCATATATGACTTTTTTTAGGAAACATCATCCAGGGAAATTTGTCATGAAAAGCAGCCTTTCAGATTACATATATCAGTTTCAGAAGTGACAAGCACCCTTGGGCACCCACTGGGCACCGGGCCCTGTTATAATAAGACACCTTTGCAGTCTTATTTCTGTAGTGTGCCCAATAGGGCACATCCTGGGCAAAGGTAATTATCAGGGAAACCATTTTGTGTTTCTGGCAGCTCCAGTGAGGTACCTAGAACAGACTCCATGAATGACACTTTGTCTTTACAAGCCCCTTTAACATGAAGGTCTCAGAGGCCTTATCAGTGCGATGCTGCTTTTCATTGCCCAGCCACCAAGGGAGGCAGGCACCGTTCCAAAATGGTGGAAGCCAGGTAGGTCATAGCACAGTGTCAGAGCCAAAGTCTGGTCTGAGGCTTAGGCTATCTGGTACTTTGGAAGGCAGAAGGTGTGAAAGGAGAAATAGCAATCCAGGCAGAGGGATTCTAATAGTTGGGTGTGGGACCCCAAAACATTTAAATCTTGATATAGGTCAGAACCCCATTTATTCACTGTCACTCAGCTTCCTACTTGTCCTGTTCATTAAGCTGACTCCCCAGAGCTACATCTTACTGCTTTGCAAGGTGCTGGAAGGAGGCGGGTTGATGAAGGGCACACATGTCAAGTATTTGT
Source organism: Cheirogaleus major (assembly GCA_963574435.1). Classification (NCBI taxonomy): domain Eukaryota; kingdom Metazoa; phylum Chordata; class Mammalia; order Primates; family Cheirogaleidae; genus Cheirogaleus; species Cheirogaleus major. Next base: position 9,010 of record CAUYPO010100316.1, on the reverse strand, counting down.
GTTAGCCGCAGAGAAATGCCTCACGAGTGAAATTCACCTCTGAGGCCTGGTGATGACAGTTTTTGAACACCTGGATGTTGAGTACAGTATATTCTCTTAGGCAGTAGGATTTTCTCTTTGTGACCAACTGGAAAGGTAATCTACAAAGTAAGCATAAATTCAGCTTACAACACCTAGCCTGATGTGTGGAATCACAGACTGGCTGAAATTCACGATGGATCTGGCAGGTATGTGTGCGATATGGCTGTGGTTTATCCATGCTCCGACATCTAAGAACAATATATTCCTTTGTCAATCTTTTATTTTGTTTTCTTTCCCTTTTTTTCCCTTGTCTCCAGGAGACCAATTAATTGTTCAAAGGTAATATAGAGAGGAGATTTCAAGAGCATTTACTTTGGCACAATGTCTGCCCCTTTGTGGTCTGGCTAACAATAAAGCTAAAATTTGTTTTGTAATGACAGTTCCAGTTGAACTGGAATCCCTTTGAAGTTCCTGCAGCTTGCTGTTGTGAGAGCTCAAGATATTATTTGACTGCAATAAAACACTCTATGTATTATCAAAATATGGTACACACTGAACTGTAGCAACTTGCAGTGACCAGACTCGGACATGAGTAGAGGTGTCCTACATGAGAGGAGCACATAGCACATAAGGATGAGCATTTTCCTACTTCTGTTTGGTGTTCAGTCATTACTCCGTGGGCCATTCATGGATCTGAACCGCCTTGCAAGGTTGACACAGCAAGTATAAGGAGCAGAGAGCAAATCTGAACAAACTGACAAGATTAGCCCGGGCGCACTGCCTGGCCTGATCATTGAGATAGAGCACCATGTCAGTTGTGGGTTTTTTGTGGGTTTTTGTTTTTGTTTTGGGGGTTTTCTTGTTGTTGTTGTTGTTGAGACAGAGTCTCACTCTGTTGCCTGGGCTAGAGTGCCATGGTGTCAGCCTAGCTCACGGCAACCTCAAACTCCTGGGCTCAGCCGATCCTCCTGCCTCAGCCTCCCAAGTAGCTGGGACTACAGGCGCACACCACAATGCCTGGCTAATACTTTTTTTCTATTTTTAGTTGCCCAGCTAATTTTTTTCTATTTTTAGTAGAGATGGGGTCTCGCTCTTGCTCAGGCTGGTCTTGAACTCCTGAGCTCAAGCGATCCTCCCACCTTGGCCTCCCAGAGTGCTAGGAGTACAGGCATGAGCCACCTGGCCCTACGCCTGGCCCTACCACGTCAGTTGTAAAGGTTCAGCTTCTCAGCTCTTGCATCAGCTGACCTAAATTATTTAATGATGTTGTCACCTCTAAATAAATATAGTCATTGTCCTGGTCTCTATTTATATTTTAAAACTCTTTCCCACCTCCACCCTCCATGATCTGAAACAGTCCATATGCTTCAGGGCTATTTGCACAGGTTTGAAGCCAGGGCCAAAGTTAGGCTTCACACAGGTTTCTGCCTCCAGTACCTCAGCACGGAAGTCTTGATAACTACCATCTGTCTGCTGTCCACACAGATACACAAGCAAAGCAGCATCTTTCTTGGTTTGCATAGTGAGTGTGTGTGTGTGAGAGAACACTCTGTGTGTGTGCACACGTGCGTGTGTTGGTTATGTAAATCTTCTGAGAAGTAGCTTTTGTCTGGAGTTGTTTTGGTAAAAGTTGCTCATTTAATCAATATCCTCTTTTGCTGTCAGAATCATATTCCAGGGATCAGAATGTGCAGAGGCAGATACTTAAGACAAATATGATATTCTTGTAGTGTTTAGCCACACAGCTAACCAGGCTGTGTTCCATTGCTTGTGTAAATGAAAATATTTAAAGGTTTTTAAAATAAGTTTAAATGATCAAAAGAGATGCCTGAAAATATATTTTGGCACAGGGAAATCTCTCTTACAGGAATTTATAAATGTGACATCTGGAAAGATAATTACAAAATTTATTTTGCTCTTTTATCTCTGACTGAATCTTAAGTTAAAATGTTCTATCTGGAACCCAGTCTGGTTTTTGCTACTATTACTGCCTTATGTGTTACCTTTCCATGCTTGATCTCAGTTGCATTTACTTGAGGAGAAAAAGAAATTAAAAATCCATTGAACTCACTTCCAGTTGCAGCCCGACATGTAAGGAGCAAGGAAGGCAACACTCCAACCTCACAACAAGAAGAAAGCTGAACAAACTGTAAATCAGCAACTAGATCCATTAGATAATCAAGGTTATGGGGCAAACTGCTTCTCTCTTCCCCCAAATGGGAGAGATAGATGAATACAAAGAATCAGAGCTTACCAGGAGCATAAACTACCACTGGAGCCAGCATGGGACAGAGACACTTGGAGGATAATTGACTGATTGCTGTAGACTGAGCGTGGACTAGCTTGAGAGATTCAAACTCTTAGGAGCCCAGGCTTAGGAGGGACCCCATACAAGCATAAGTTTTACCTCCTACTAGGTTCTCAAGGTGAAGATCAGAAAAAAAAAAAATCCCCTTGTGCTTCTGGGAGGGGGAGGAGAAAAGTAACCATTTTGAAATATGCCCAGAGCATTCTGTTCTCCTTAACAAAGGCCTTCTCTCAAGGAAAGCTACTTGCCAGAGCCTAATTGATGGGGGAAAGGGAAATAACCTAACTCAAACCCCTCTATCCCTCTTGTCTCGCTTGAGGAGGAGAGCAGGAAAGCTGAGAAGCGCTTGTGAAGGTAACAGCCTAGGGATACAGACTCACTGAACAAAATGGGAACTAACTGTAGGCTTACAGACGGCGCCTTCCCCATACACCTCGCCACCACTCAGCAGAGTCCTGTAGAATGGCGGATTACAGCTAAAAGGACTGCCAGCCTCAGACTGCTTAAGAAGGGATCTCTAGGGAAATCCAAAGACAAAATGGGAAACAAAAATAAGGATACTGGAGGAACTTTTAGCCTTTAACACAGCTGTAGCAAACAGTAAACACAGCCTGTCTTCTAGCCAGAGAAACAGAACCTCACACTAGAGGCTTGTTTACCTCAGTTTCTTTAACCCGACACATCATTCCAGCTTTCAACTACAAGGCATGCTAAAAACCAACAAAACAAAACACAGTCTGAAGAGACAAAGCAAGCATTAGAATCAGATTCAGATACGGAGAAGATTTTGGAATTATCTGACTGGAAATTTAAAATAGCTATGATTGTACACTAAAAGTTCTCTAATAGAAAATGGGGATGACATGCAAGAACAGATGGGTAATGGAAGCAGAGAGATGAAAACTCTAAGTAAGAATCAAAGGAAAATGCTAGAAATAAAAAACATTGTAACAGAAATGAAGAATGCCTTGAACGAGCTCATCAGTAGACTGGATTTGGCCAAGGAAAGAATCAATGAGCTTGAAGATATATTACTAGAAACTTCCAAAACTGAAAAGCAAAGAGAAAAAGAATGGAAAAAAATGAACAGAATATCTAAGAACTGTAGGACCATTACAAAAGATGTAACATATACATATTGGGAATATTAGAATGAGAATAGAGTGAGAGAAAAATAGAAGAAATATTTGAAAAAAAAATGGCTGAAAATTTTCCAACTATATGTTGTCAAGAATAAACCCACTTTAAAGTAAAAGCACAGGTAGATGAAAAGTAAAGGGAAGGAGAACACTTCATGGACAGTTGCTAACACTAATCAAAAGAAAATTTAAGTAGCTGTATTAATTTCAGACAGGGCAGACTTCAGAGTAGAAAATTATTAGGGACAAAGAGGGCCATTACATAATGATAACGAGGTGAATTCTTCAAGAAAACATAATAGTCCTTAATGCATGCACCTAAGAATGGTGTGCCAAAGTGCGTGAGGCAAAAACTGATAGAGCTGCAAAGAGAAATGGACAAGTCCCCTATTATAGTGGTAGACTTTAACACACTTCAGTCAGTAATAGATAGATCCACCAGGCAAAAAATAAGGATATAATTGAACTGACTGTCACCCATCAATCAAGTGTATCTAATGGACATTTATAGAATAGTTCATCCAACAGCAGCAGAATACACATTCTTTTCAAACTCACATGAAATATTCACTGAGAGAGACCACATTCTGGGCCATACAATGAATGCACCTTAACAAATTTGAAAGAATAGGAATTATTTGACTTGTGCTATAAGACCACAATGGAATTAAACTAGAAATCAATAACAGAAAAATAGCTAGGAAATCCAAAAATATTTGTTGATTGACCGATATACTTCTAAATAACTCATTGGTCAAAGAATTATCAAGATAAATTTTAAAATACTTTGAACCAAATGAAAGTGAAAATAAAACTAACCAAAATTTGTAGGATGCTATAAAAGCAGTACTTAAGGGGAAATTTATATCATTGAATGCATATATTGGAAAAGAAAAATAACTAAAATCAATAATCTAAGCTTCCACCTTAGGAAACTAGACAAAAGAAGAGCAAATTAAATCCAAAGTAAGCAGAAGAAAAGAAATAAAAACTAGAACATAATGAGTGAGATGTGCAACATTTGGGGGATGATCATGCTTGAGGCTCTGCCTCGAGGGGGGGGCATGGACAATATACATAACCATAATATTTGTACCCCCATAATATGCTGAAATAAAAAAATAAATAAATAAACTAGAACAGAAATCATTAAAATGAAAACAAATTAATAGAAAAATCAACTCAAAAGCTGTTCTTTAAAAGATCAATGAAATTGATAAACCACTAGTCAGGCTAACAACAACAACAAAAAAGACACAAATTACTAATATCAGAAAATGAGGGAGGTCCCATTTTAAATCCTAAACCTCATCTGTTCTCACCAACATTCAAGCCACTGGTGGGCCTGCTTGATCCACTTCCAGCTGCTGTGGGCTGATTGATGGTTTATTTTCATGCTGTGCTTGAAATACAGTGTGGAATCAGGAATTAAGTGGTATGTTCCAAATCCTTGCTAATATTAATTCTGTGGATGGTAAAAGGATAACAAATGAATATTATCAACAACTCTGTGCTCACAAATTTGATCACTTAGGTGAAATAAACCAATTCCCTGAAAGACATGATCTACCAAAACACAAGAAGACATAGATAATCTGAATAAACCTGTATCTATTAAGGAAACTGAATCAACGATTAATAACCTTCCAAAACAAAAAGAATGAGGGTAAATGGTTTCACTAGTGAATTCTACCATTTAAAGAAGAATTTATACCAATTCTCTATGGTCACTTCCAGAAAATAGAAGCAGAGTGAAAACCTCCTAAACATTCTATGAGGCCAGCATTACCCTACTACCAAAACTGGAGAAAGAAATAAAATTACAGACCATTATCTCTCATGAATATAGATGCAGAAATTTCAAAGGATATTATAAATCAAATCTGTGTATAAAAAGAATTAAATACCACAACCAAGCAGGATTTATTCCAGGTATATAAGGCTGGCTCATCATTAGATAATCAGTCAATATAATCTATCATATCTACAGGCAAAAAAAAACCAATCATGAGCATATTAATAGAAAAAATATTTGACAAAATCAAATACCTGTTCATGCTTTTAAAAAACTCTCAACAAGTTAGGAATAAAGGGGACCTTCCTTAACTTGATAAAGAACATGTGCAAAAAACTTACAGCGAACATTACACTAAATGGTGAAAAACTAGATGCTCCCCTTTAAGATCAGGAACAAGGCAAAGATGTCCCTTCTCGCCACTAGTATTCAATAGTGTACTGGAAGTCCTTGCTAATACAATAATATAAGAAAAGGATTAAAAGGTACGCAGATTGGGAAGGAAGAAATAACTCTGTCTTTGTTCACGGATGGACATGATGGTCTATATAAAAAATCCCAAAGAATGGACAAAAAAAATTCCTGGAACTAATATGCAATCATAGCAAGGTTGCAGGATACAAGATAAATATACAAAAATCAGTCATTTTTATATATACCAGAAATGAACAAGTGCAATTTGAAATTAGAAACACAAAATTTACATTAACACCCCAAAAAAGAAATAATTATAAGTCTAACAAAATATGTACAAGATCTATGAGGAAAAATGCAAAGTTCTGATGAAAGAAATCAAAGAAGATCTAAATAAATGGAGAGATATTCCGTGTTTGTGGTTAGGAAGACTTCACATTGTTAAGATTTGAGTTCTTCCCAACTTGATCTATAGATTTAATGCAATCCCAATCAAAATCCTAGCAAGTTAGTTTGTGAATATTAACAAAAAGATTCTAAAATTTATATGGAAAGGCAAGAAACCCAGAATAGTCAACATAATACAGAAGAATAACAAAGTTGAAAACTGACACTACCCGACCTCAAGTCTTATCATAAAGTTATAATGATCGAGACAGGGTGGTATTGACAAAAGAATAGACAAATAGATCAATGGAATATAATAGACAGCCCAGAAATAAACCCACACAAATATACTCAACTGGCCTTTGACAAAGGAGCAAAGGCCATTGAACAGAAAAAGTATAGTCTTCATCAGGTGGTGCTAGAACAACTGGATATCCATATGCAAAAAAGGAGACCAGACACAGACACTTTATATCATTTACAAGAATTAATTCAAAATGCATCATAGACCTAAATGTAAAATGTAAAACTAAAAAACTTCTAGGAGATAACATAGAAAATCCAGGTGACTTTGGTTTTGATAATGAGTTTTAGTTATAACACCAAAAGCACAATCCATGGAAGAAGAAGGTGATAAGTGGAACTTCAATAAAACGAAAAGCTGCTGCTCTATGGAAGACCCTGGTAAGAGAATGAAAAGACAAGTCCTACGCTGGGAGAAAAATCTTTGCAAAACACGTATCTTATAAAAGACTGGTGTCCAAAATAATACAAAAAACTCCAAAAACTCAACAATAGGAAAATGAACAACCTGATTTTAAAATGAGCTAAAGACCCTAATAGACACCTCACCAAAAAAGATATACAGATGGCAAGTTAGCATATGAAAATGTGCTCAGCATCATATGCCTTAGGGAATTACAAACCAAAACAATGAGCTACCATGACAAACTTATTAGATGGCAAAACTTTAGAACACTGACAACGCCAAATTCTGACAAGGATGTAGAGCAACAGGAACTCTCATTTATTGCTGGTGGGAATGCAAAATATCACAGCTACTTTTGGAGGAATGTTTGCAGTCTCTTGAAAAGCTAAACATAGTTTTACCAACAATCCAGAAATTATGCTGCTAGGTATTTATCTAGTTAAGTTGAAAATGTATGTCCACATAACAACCTGCACGTGGATGTCTATAGCACCACCATTCATCATGGATAAAAACTGGAAGCAAGAAAAAGACATTCTTCTATATAGTTGAATGGACAGACTGGTACATTTATACAATGGAATATTATTCAGAAATAAAAAGAAATCAGCCACAAAAAGACATGGAGATAGGTTTGGCCTGTGTTCCTTTAAAAAAAAATTAAAGATATGGAGGAAACTTAAATGCATATTTCTAAGTGAAAGAAACCAATCTGCAAAGGCTGCATCACTATATAATTCCAACTATACAACGTTCTGGAAAAGGTGAAACTGCAGATGGAATAGAAAGATTAGTGGGTGCCCACGGTTCGGGGAGAGGGATGACTGAACGAGCACAGGGGCTTTTGGGCAGTGAAAGTATGATGTATGATATTGTAACCGTGGATACGTGACATTATACATTTGGCAAAACCTATAGAACTGTACAATACAAAGAGTGAACCCTGATGTAAACTATAGGCATTAGTTAATAACAAAGCATTGGTATTGGGTCATTTGTAAAAAATATAACACTCTAAGGCAAGATATTAATAATAGGGGAAATTGTGCGGAAGTGGGAGGGAGGAGAGGGGTTTATAGGAACTCTCTGTACTTTCTGTATAATTTTTCTGTAAAGCTAAAGCTACTTTAAAAAATTAAGTCTACTTTTTTGAAAAATAAGCTTTCGGTAACCTAACTGAGAGAAAGTCAGAATTGGGAAACTGAGAGTCTTATCATGCTACAAAAATAGTAGGGAGGGAAAAGGAATATGGTGATACCCTGATCACTTGGCCCTATAATTTCTGGAACTAAGCAGCCATGGGTCTGTACCAGATCAGTCAGCTGGGGTGAGCAGACTGGATGGCCGGAGATGTTAGAGAGAAAACAGAGCCAGTGTTAGTGATGGCCCAAAACTGGAGAGGCCTCTCTGAAACCCCAAACCTCATTTGTTGTCACCAACTTTCGAGCCACTGGTGAGCCTGCTTGATCTGCTGCCAGCTGCTGTGGGCTGATCGCTGGTTCGTTTCATGCTGTGTTTGAAATACAGTGTGGAATCAGGAATTGGCTGGCACGTTCCGAATCCCCGCTGAAACGCCCGGCTTGGGGTGGTAGGGAAGCGCAGAGCCAGCATAAGATGTGTTTTCTGACACACCCAGAAAGGATGCCAGGAAACAGTCTTCTCTCCAGCCCTGTGACATCTCCAGCTTCTGACCAGCAGGACTTGGAAAGCATCTCGGGGCAGTTTCCTAAGAAAGGGTCAGAAGAATGCAGCACGAGTCCGGGGACAGTTCACCCCAGGCGCTAATGCCGCCACTGTCCCATTGCCTGCGGAGGCGTTTGGCTTCTCTGGAAGTCCCATTTTCATAGGAGGGTTTTCACTTTCTGGGAAAGTACTCAGTCTGCTGATGGAATCGTTTCTCACTCCCATGTGAATCCCCTTAACCAATCTTAGAATTATCGCCCAGTGTCAGGATTTTGCTTATTAACCACTTGGGTGCGGCACTCACCTGCGCGAAGCGTCGCCCACACCTGCGCTCACAGTCTGCACGGTAGTTTGTGCTGCGCATCGACGACGCGTCCGTTTGGCTCTTGCGTGGTGAGGAAAGCTTTAAAGCGCTGAAAGCTTGTTTTACTGTACAGGCAGCTTTACTTGTAACGTAAATCAGAATAGGTAACATGTACATATATGTTTTCATTATGTTATTTTTAAATGTTCACAATTTTATTTTGATAAATGAAAAATTAGAAAAGTCACAT
>CAUYPO010100313.1:0-16671 GCA_963574435.1 Cheirogaleus major | reverse complement strand
TGTTTCCACATCTTTTCAATTGTGACTTGTGCTGCTATATAGATTCAAGTTGACATGTGTATTTTTTTCCTTTCGGTAAATACTTAGTAGTGGGATTGCTGGATTAAAGAGTAGTTTTACTTTTAGTTCTTTGAGGTATCTCCATATTGCTTTCCAAATAGGTTGCACTAGTTTGCAGTCCACTAGCAGTGTATGAGTGTTCCTATCTCTCAGCATCCATGCGAATATTTGATGCTTGAGATTTTGTAATAAAAGCTATTCTCACTGGAGTTAAGTGGTATCTCAATGTGGTTTTGATTTGCATTTCCCTGATGATTAGACATGTTGAGCATTTTTTCATGTGTTTCTTGCCATTAGTCTGTCTTCTTTTGAAAAGTTTCTGTTCATGTCCTTTGTCCACTTTTTGAAAGAGTTGTTTGATTTTATCTTGATGATTTTCCTGGGTTCTATACAGATTCTAGTTAGTAGCCCTTTATCAGATGTGTGGCATCCAATTATTTTCTTCCATTCTATAGGCTGTCTGTTCACTCTAGTGATAGTTTCTTTGGCTGTGCAGAAGCTTTTTAATTTGATCAGGTCCCATTTATTTATTTTTGTTGATGCTGTGATTGCTTCTGGTGTCATCTTCATAAATTCTTTGTCTAGGCTGATGTCTATAAGAGTTTTTCCAACATTTTCTTCTAGGATTCTTATGGTTTCATGCCTTAGGTTTAAGTCTCTTATCCATCATGAGTTGATTATTGTGACAGTTGAGAGGTGCGGATCCTCTTTCAGTCTTCTACATGTGGCTATCCACTTTTCCCAGCACCATTTATTGAATAGGGATTGTTTTCCCTGGTGTATGTTTTTGTCAGCCTTGACAAAGATCACATGGCAATATGAGGGCGGTTTTATGTCTGGGTTCTCAGTCCTATTCCATTGCTCTATGTCTCTGTTTTTGTGCCAGTCACATGATGTTTTGCATACTATAGCCTTGTAGTATAGCTTGAAGTCAGGTAAATTGATGATTCTCAATTTGACTGGGTTATCTCAAGAGCTTTGTCTTCAGGCTCTGAGATTCTTTCTTCTCATTGGTTTAGCCTGTTGTTAAGGCTTTCTGCTGTGTTTTAAAATTCTCTAAATGACTCTTTCATTTATTTAAGTTCTATTATATCTCTTGTTATGTTCTGTAGTTCTCTAGTGACTTTTTCATTTCTTTCATTGATTTCCTGAAATATTTGTTTTGCTTCTTTTTGTTGGTTTTTCAACTTTCTCTTCAATTCCATTCATCTAATTTTCCATCCATATTCTGAATTCCATTTCTGTCATTTTGGCAATTTCCTTGTGGGTGGAGTCCACTAATATAGCTCCATTGTGTTCCCTTAGGGGTGTCAAACTATTTTGTTTTTTCATTCTGCCAGAGTTCTTTTGCTGATTTCCTTTCATCTGGCTCCTCTTCTCTCAGCTCATGGTTAATAGGATTACAGGGCACCTGTTCTCCTTTGCTGGAGACTCTTTCACACCAAGTCCAGGAGTGATGGCTGTTCAGGGCTGAGAGTTACTAAGTGAAGTGTTGGAACTCAGCTGGGGGGAGGAGGGTTCTGCTGGCCCAATGGTAATACTGGGGATTCAACAGTGGGATCTTGGGGTCCAGGCACACCTCTTGAATCTCAGCGGTAGAGTCAAAAGCCTGACAGGGGCTCTGGAGCTACAGGGGCAGAGCCTCAGACTCAGGCACAGCAAGAGCCTCAGAGCTAGTTTGAGAGCTGGCAATCTTCTTAATGCTCCTTATCTATCTTTCTATGAATCTTGAAAATAAGAAGTCAATTATTGGTTGATATGAAGAGACTTTTTAAATTTTTTACCAAAATATACTGGCACAAGAAAAGAGACATAGACCAATTGAACAGAACTGACAACACACATATAAAACCATCCTCATATAGCCATCTAATCTTTGACAAAGCAGACAAAAAGTACCCTGGGGAAAATAATCCTTATTCAATAAATGGTGCTGGGAAATTTGGATAGCCACATGTATAAGACTGAAACAAGACCCACACCTTTCACCTCTCACAAAAATCAACTCACGGTGGACAACAGACTTAAACCCAAGGCATGAAACTGTAAGAATTCTAGAAGAAAATGTTGGAAAAACTCTTATAGACATTGGCTTAGGCAAAGAATTTATGAAGAAGACCCCAAAGACAATTGCAGCAACAACAAAAGTAAATAAATGGGACCTGATTAAAAAGCGTCTGCACAGCCAAGGAAACTGTCACAAAAGCAAACACACAACCTACGTAATGGGAGAAAATATTTCATGCTATACATCCAATAAAGGGCTGGTAACTAGAAATTGTATAGAACTCAGGAAAATCAGCAAGGAAAAATCAAACAACCCTGTCAAAAAGTGGGCAAAGGACATGAACTGAAACTTTTCAAAAGAAGATAGACTAATAGCCAAGAAACATATGAAAAAATGCTCAACATCTCTAATCATCAGGGAAATGCAAATCAAAATCACAGTGAGATACCACTTATCCCCAGTGAGAATAGCCTTTATCAAAAGTCCAAAAACAATAAATGTTGGTGTGGATGTGGAGAGATAGGAACACTCATACATTGCTGGTGGGACTGCAAACCAGTGCAACCTCTGTGGAAAGCAATATGGAGATACCTTAAAGAGACACAAGTAGATCTACCATTTGATCCAGCAATCCCATTATTGGGCTTCCACCCCAAAGAACAAAAGACATTCTATAAAAAAGACATCTGCACTTGAATGTTTATAGCGGCACAATTCACAGTTGCAAATATGTGGGAACAACCCAAATGTCCATCAATATATGAGTGGATTAATAAAATGTGGTATATGTATACCATGGAGTTCTACTCAGCCACAAAAAACAATGGTGATATAGCACCTCTTGTATAATCCTGGACAGAGCTGGGGCCCATTCTAAGTGAAGTATCGCAAGAATGGAAAAACAAGCACCACATGTACTCACCATCAAATTGGTATTAACTGATCAACACTTAAGCGCACATATAGTAGTAACATTCACTGGGTGTCAGGCAGGTGGAGTGGAGGAGGGTATGGGCATATACACACCTAATGGGTGTGGTGCTCACTGTTTGGGGGATGGACATGCTTGAAGCTCTGACTTGGGTAGGTCAAAGGCAATATATGTAACCTAAAGATTTGTACCCCAGTAATATGCTGAAACAAAAAAATTTTAAAAAATAAAATTTTACCAAAATATATTGCTCCTATATTTTCTTCTCTGCCGTTTCTTGGCTCTGGCCTCTATCCCTTTAATCACCACATTTAGAAGCTGGTATAGGAACTCTGAAGTGATTGAACAACAAGCAGGCTCAGTGAAGATAATTAAGAATTTACTTAAAACAAATGCAAACATGATACATGTTAAACATTTTTTATATTATAATTTTAATTACCTATGTATCTCATTTCATAAAAACTATACTTAAAATGTGAACTAATGAAATAGAAAAACTGATGGTTGACCATTCACTTTCAAAGTTATTATCTTTACAAAAGGAATTAACCTAGATTTCATTTAAACAGCCATCATATCTCGCCATTTAAATTATATATTATAATTTAGAAAAATATTTAGTCTTTTACAAAATTTAAGGAAGATTTTTGTTGCTTATGGTAAAGTGTACCTCTTTGCAGTTGTCAAGATGTGAGTTGTATCTGATCAGCTAATGAAATCCTTCCACTGCAGAAATGCTTTTTGTGTTATCACCATTTATCTGACTTCTACTTCATTCACTTTTGCCATACTTCAGAAATATTGCTTTAGTTAGAAAAAAAATATTGTTGGTGAACACTTCTAGCAACACTATGGAGTCTTAAATTGTGAGCCCTAAACATAAGAAGCACTGGATCAGGTCTCCTTGTGTTATCTGCCTACGACTGTGGGAAAGTTTTACCAAAGGAATCCCAAAAGTAGACATGTGGACACTTGATTTTTGAGATTGCTTCCTTCCAAAAGGGTGTTGTTTTGTGCCAACCATATTGGCATTGTTTGCAAGATGTACTTTCAATCATCTGGATTTGGTATGAGACTATTAACTCATTGTTCATAGACTACAAAGCATCTAAACAGATGATAATATCCATGAGTCACCATTCATGTTGGCTACATTGGAGCAGCAGCTATGGCCAAAGGCAACTTCTTCTATTCTCAATCTCTCAGGCCTTTCTTTACTCATGGGGTTATTGATTTCAAATAAAGTCTCCAAATAAACCTTTCTACCAATCTTCTACATCTCTCCCTAGTATGGTATAAGTACTTGCATGTTTTAATCTGTTTTATCTGAATGATTGCTCCTAGAACAACATAGTGATTCCAGTCAAGATCAGCTGTTTGCTGCTCTAAATCCTAGTGGATGTTTAAAGTTCATACACAGATCTTCAAGCCGTAACTGTTACTAGGCACTGTCTCCTTAAAAAAATCCACGAGTTTACCAAAGAGACTATGTACCAATTAGAGGCAATATCATAACACTTTTAGTTCATTTTTTTTCCCTCAGTGTGAATTTCCAAGTCACTCATAACACTTTTAAATTTAAATATTTGAGATTTTCAGTTTAATAATCTCCTGGATTATTTCTTTTGCTTAGAAACTGAGTGACTTGCCCAAGACCACAAAGCTTCCTAGTTGCCGAGGCAGACTTGAGATTTCAGAGAATCTAGCTTAGTACACCTTCTTGTAGGGAGTAGAATGCATGTTTCCCCTCTGAAAGCTCTGAAATTATCCCTTTTTCTTCTATAGAACTTTTTATAGAGCAATCTCCAATACTCCCCTTCTCAGCTTGCCAAAATATTTACCACAAAATATTAACTAACTTTAAATTTTAAAGATAATTTTAAATATAGTCCTTTTTATGATTTTTAGTCCATTCCAGTACAATATGTGATTTCTTATATTGGAAAATCTAGGTCAGCATTGAGTCTTTTGATACTGTTTCTATTTTACTGATTAAGAAACAAAAGACCAGAGAATTTTAGTGACCTGTCCAAGATGTCACAGCTATTAAGAGTGGGAGATGAGATATAACAAATGGATAGAACTAATGTCTCCTGATATTCACCTATGGCTCTTTACACTAAAACCTTCAGCATGAAAGGGTTTTAGCATCCAGTATTTCTTCTAGTTTTAGCTTGCTGGCAGTCATTGTGTCAGGGAGTTATGAAATATCAGAATTTCCTTTTTATTATCAGGTATTCTGTACTCATGGGATTTCAGGGACATTAGTTATAAGCTACGCTTATACTACAGAGAAAGACATGGCAAACGTCAGGAATAGATGAAGTGATAGAATAAAAGCTGGTAAAGTGCTTTGATGGCAAAGGTTATGCAAGCGTGAAAGGAGACTCTCCTCACACATTCTGTCAATGGAAAAGAGGAGATTTTTGAAGTGCAATTTAATAGCCAAACAAAAGTTACAAGCTGACCACAACTATCTGGATCTTAGTGTCCTCCAACTGGGGTATAAATTATTACATTGGAGTAATTTTGGTCTACTTTTTACCCAAGAAATTATGAGCAATTCTGTGTGCATTTGCCTGAATTATGATGCACTGGTGCTCACATAAAAAATGTCATTAAATACCTTTTTAGGGTCCTCAAGCAAAACTTATGGCAGACAAGCAAAAGCTTTTAACTGAATCTATGGCAAGGGAAAAAATGTATTAAATAAATAAATATCCATTGCCTTCAGTTGGAGATAGCTCACTGACCTGCTCAGTGCTCCCTCATTCAGTTAAGTAGGTTTGAAATACCCCAGATCATCGGTGTGCAATCATCAAATATGTAATTACTCACTGAACCTACAGAGCAGCTGCATGCATCCCTACTTTTAAAGTACTGCCACTTTGCTTTCTGAAAAACAATTCTGAAAGACAGTAACTCCTGTGCTTGCTAACAAAGACTTTTCTAAAAAACAAAACACAGAACTTCAGCCGCTGCTGCTCTCGACGTTACTGTGGTTTTAATCTGCGTTGCCATGAATATTTTAAAAAGCATTTTCATATGTTTATCAGCTATTTAAGTTTTCCTTTTATAAAGTTCCATTTCAAATATTTTGCTGATTTTCCTATTTTTCTATCTCATTCTTATTTATTTATAAGAGTGTTTTATATTTTCTGGGTACTAATCTGTCAGTTTTATGTATTGCAAATATCTTATACCATTCTGTGCCTTGCCATTGAACTCTTTTGATGGTATCATTTGTTAAACAGAAGTTGTTCAATTTTTATCAATTATGTAGAGTCAACTACGTTGAATATGTTTATTGACTATGATACTTTGATGTTTTATTATTTATTTATTGTTTAAGTTACACAATTAAAACTTGAATAACCTTCACAAGACTATGGGAGTATACTGAATAAAAAATAATTGTCTTCTTTCAGTATTACTCCACTGCCCATGTAAAGCTAACCACCACTAGATATATTTCTAGACCTTTGTGGGTCTGTGTGTGCATATGTATATGTATGAGTATGTAAAGAGAGATAGTATAGAGTAGTGATTAAGAGCACAGGTATGGGAACCAGATACTTGTGTTTCAATATTTTCTACAAAGCTTACCGGGTATGTGGTCTTAGATGAGTTGGCTTACCTTTTTCATTGTCCTCCTCTGCAAAATGAGGATAATACTAATATCTACTTACATGGACAAAAGCATGTAAGGCACTGAAAACAATACCCAGTCCATTAAAAAACATAATAGCTAACATTTCTTTAGCACTTACTATTTGCCAAGCACTTTTTATGTATTAACCCATTTAACCATCCCAAAAATTATATCCGTTTTTAAGATGAAGAAACTGAGGCACAAAGGGGTTAAGTGATTTGTGCAAAGTGACACTGCTAGTAAATGACACGACTGGCTTATGAAGCCCAGAGTTCACACTCTTAACTACTATAGTATGTGCTAATCTTCCCCTCAAAAGTGCTCAATAGATGTTACCTGATATTACATATATATACAAAGATATGACTTAGTGTGTTATATAAATTACACTATAAAAAACATTGTAATGCCATTTGATTTCATCATTATATAATATAATAGCAATCTTTCCTTGCCAGTACTTTATTTTTTTAAACAGCTAGATGTATACCACAATATGGTTGCCTGTAATACAGTTAAACATTTCCTTGTTGATGTACGTCGAAGTGGTTTCTACATTTTTGCTATTGCAATGTGGCAGTGATCATCTTTATACATGCATCTTTTGTGTTTGTGTGCAAATATTTCTGCAGGGTATATACCTAGCAATAGGATTTCTAGGGCAAAGGGTTTGATATTTGTTTTAAGTACTTGCTCAGGCAGGGCATCCCTGAGTAAACACAGGTTTTATATGTCACATAAAATTTACAATATAGATCTTGATAAACTTGCTTTCTAGAACCAGAATTTGTTGAATGTTCTTTGCTTGTTTCTCTCTGCTGTGAACCAATTGCCTAGCTTTGCAAATCTCCTTTTATTTTCTTTCACATATAAGGTACCTTTCGAACAAATCCCATGATATATCTAGATAAAAATTTTATGAGCATCCTATTTCCTTTCTCTCTTCTTGGAGCCAACCTCAAAATGTCTATCAATTCATTTGGTTTATTGGTAAATTGCATACTCTCAATTTTGTTTTCTTTCTACATAGACACAAACCATCTACAGTATCGGTGCAGTGCAGCCTCTATGTCTGCTCACCCTCCCCTTACTCCATAAGCAAGTTATCAATCATTTGAGCAGCAGCATAAAAAATTACCTATCGGCTGAAGAAACAGGGTTGATTATGGAACACTGTAAAGACTCCTGTGGATTGCATTCTGCCAGTGCATCTCCTGAAAAGTAGAGACAAACATTGTGCAGAGTTACAGGGTTCAGTACCTTTAATCGTTTTATCTGTCTGTGAGTCCTTTGGAGCAACACAACAGAATATAGCTTGATAGCTTCTTTCCCAATAAAGAGCCCTCTTGAACCTGTTTGCTGGCCAAGAAATTATGCTCTCTTCTGATTTCGTCCCTACTAAAGTAGCCTCCAATTTCCTATCTTTTTTTGTTTGTTTGTTTGTTGCATTTTAATCAAGCTCTCTTAATCCCTCTTTGAAGGCTTGAATTTAACATGTTTAGGATGCATCTACCAGTGAGCGTGGTTGCACATTTTCAGGAAAGTGAGAGGGAAACAATCATCCCTGAAAACACTTTGGCAACATGGAGATTTTCTTGACCTCCTTTTGTGGAGTACATCTCTAGCCTGAATAGGTGAGTTGTTTCCTTTTAACAAAAAATATGTTTATAGTATTTGAGTCTTTTATACAAGTCTAATAGTGGAATGTTTTGCTTCCATTGTTATACTGGTATACATCAAGAAGAGCAGCCAAACCCACTCATAGAAAGTGATAATGAGAATGATTTATTGTACAGACTTGAGTATGTACAACTCTAGTATGTTTTCCAAAGCTTCTCCATTTTATTTTTAATCAAAAACTTTTTGGGTCAGCTGAGGTACCCAGTATAAATGTTGGCTAAGGCTAAAAGGTCCAAATTGCTGATGAATACTTTGAGCTCAGTGCATTCTAGGATTTCTAATTTCTTTCCAAACTGGCATGAAGACAATCAGATTAAGCACTCTTGACATATTGGGTTGTCGGGCAACAGATGTAAAACTAAGTACATCCCATTCTTCATTCCTCACTCTTCTTCCTCCTGCCCCAAACTCTTTGATCCAATGTGGGTCCCTGAGGGAAAAAGAGATGAATACAATGCTGAATTATTTAACTACCTAGAATCCCCCAACTAATATCACATCCTTGTCCTTAAGGTGAATACACTAGTTCTATCTCTAACTCAGATCTCAAATCCCTACATGACTGCCTACTCTGATAAATTGAGCTGACTATAGATGAGTTTTAAAAGGATCCATTTTTTAAATAATGTTTTTATTTTGGAATAATTTTAGACTTACAGGAAAGTTATAAAGATAGTACAAAGAGTCCCCATATATCCTACAGTCAGTGTCCCCCCTTGTTACATCTTACGTTACCATGGTACATTGTTGGAAACTACTGACATTTATATTAATGCATTACTATTAACTAAACTATATTGATACATTAACTAAACTATATGTTATATTTTCTTTCACTCTAATTTTAGTTTAAACAAGCAATAGGGCCTAATATTGGCATCCTCAATCTTAGCATTTTGATGGCTGAAAATACTTTGGAAAAGTAAGAGTAAAGAAAGTTTTAGGGAGAAAAGCCTCGAACGCAGCTGGCATAAACATCCCATTCCCTACTTCTTTTCCCTTAGACCTCACTCTTGGTTCTGTTACACAAGAGGGGGCAGGTTGGGATTTCTAGACAAAAGACAACCTCAGGCCTAGCCTACTGCACCAAACACATGGCACAGAAGAGAGAAAAGAAAAAAATTGCAGGGGAAAAGTAACAATATACCAGAAAGAAATGCATTTTAAACATTTACTCATTCCACTAAATGCTATATCCCTTATTAAATGTGTATCTTTGATCCGTACTAGAACAACCACAATATGGAGGAAATTTGTGATTAGGGGAACCCTCAAGACACCTTCACAGCTTAGGGTATACCACAAACAAAACTCTTTATAAACTGTTTTAAAATCATGATATAAATTATTTTCCAAATATCAATGGTCTAGTTTTGTTATAATAATATGCTTTCACTTAAAAAAAGAAATATTATTCTTTTATTGGTAACTTTTTGTCCAAAGAATCAATGACATGAAACTCAGGATTCTTTCCCTATAATAGGGGATCATAAAATACAAAGGTCGGGGGGACTTTTAGATCTCCCTTCAATTGGCAAAAAAAGTGACCTAAAATACTTCTACCATCTTTAATACAGTCTTCTTGTTTCTCCTTGAATTTTGACATCTGTGGATAGCCTTGGTTGTCAGAGGATTTGTTTTGTTTTGTTTTGCTTTCCTGCATTCAGCCAATATCTGCCTTACTATAACTTCCATTCTTTGGTGCTAGTAGATCTGAAGCAAATACCCAAAATAATTTTCCCTTTTTCTTGTAACAAACATATATTTAAAGCTAACTATTATCTCTTGTGCACAAGCCTTCTCTTTTCAGAGCTAAAATAACCCCAGTTCTGGTCTGCAAATCAATCTTTCAGGCATTTTACTACTTTATCAAAGTTATCAATGTTAGCAAAATTACAACTTCATTTTTCTTACTGAATTAACGCATTTTCCTTTTATTGAGAGACTATCTGTATGGCAGAGAGAACTGAGTTCAAACCCAGGTAGCATGACTCTGGCAAATTATATAATATCTGAGGCTCAATTTTCACCTTTGCACAAAGTGGTATGGTAATAGTGCTTATCTAAGCATGTTTGTATAAGAATAAAATAAGCTTATTTGGTGATTACCACTCAACTAGATTTCATCTATTGTTATTCTGCTTTTAAGGTTGTCATTTCATTGAAACAACTTTATCCTTAACCGATATGCAACATTACAACAAATAATTTATTTTTTAAAACATACCACACCAGTCCAGTTTTCTTTCCTTCTCCACCCTCAACCCCAACACGTTAGAATCCAGGAAAATAAGAGGAAACTTCTTTGAAGAACAATATAGGAAAAAATTAAGAGAGAAGCAAACTAACCTTTGTTAACTTTGTTCCCACCAAATTGTAATTTCATTAGATCTTTACAATATCCCTCTGTTATATATAATTGTGTCAATTTTATTGTTTTATTTTACTTTATTCACCAATACTGCAGATATTTGGTTGGCTTCTGCATTTTCTTTGGGTTGCTTGTCCCGGGACAGGTAATTTGTTTCAACTATATCAAAAAAGTTTAATTGAATTATTAATCTTATCAGGTAAAATCTGGTTTCTAGGACATTTTTCAGCCAGCTAATATGATACAATCTTAGCATGGATGTTTGTAGCATTGTTACTATTGTACTAATAATAAAACATCTTTAAAGCATGCTCCAAAATGGTCATAAGTTTTGAGGGAAACATCCAGCATAAACAATTATTAATAGTTGCATAAATGAATTGCAATGGAGTTTTAAACTTGATTCTGTTGAATCATGAAACTCCAGAAATTGTTTAAGATTCAGACAAGTCTAGAATTTTGGAAAATAATTTGCTGGTGATATTTTAAATGATAAAAAATAAAAATGATTACAGTTTTCTAACTCCATGTAAAAAAGAAAAGAAGATGTGTGCTTTCCAAGCATCTAGACTGCATTTACTAAATATTTTGTTTAATGGAATCACAAGTAATTTCAAATTGTAGTTGCTTCAGCAGTATAAAGTGCATCTCACCTTTATTTCCACCTTTAAATGCTCCTGTTTTGTGGGTTCTGTGCAGAGGCTCTATTTTTTAAAAAAAAAGGCAGCTTATTTGTAACAAAGAACAGCATTCAGATGGTCAAAGGTGACAATTTCAAAAATGCAGGTGTGCAGACAAGAGGACACCTTTAACTAGCTCCAATTTTGAAATTCTTTTCCCTCCTTTTATTTTGAGTCTCATAGAAATTGCCAGAATGTTGGCTATCCTGTCAAAAAAGCATGGTGGAGAAAAAGGACAGTAGGCATTGTCGACTCAATTTTGGCTGTCAACCTAAGGAAACCAGCTACAACACTAATCAATGCCATTAATGGCAATCTGTCCTGGGAAGTGAGCAGGCTGCTAAATATTCACGAAAAGCTATTGGACATTTCACAAGAAACAAATCCTTGTAATATGTAGTCTAGTGGTAGCAATGACAGTGACTCCCCACATGGGGAATCCCCAGGTTCTAGTTAGTGTCTGCTAAGTGTTTTCAACATGTGAGCACCATTGAGGTGCTAATTGTTGCTCTTTATCATTCTTGGCTATAAAACTATAAAATCTAAGGAAGAGATATTCACATGATAATTACCATTCATTCCTTCAAAAGAAAAAGCCCTGAAGCAATTTATCTATTCCTACTAAGCAGAGTTTGACAACCCATTTTTACCATGAATTTATTGAAAAACTATGTTGTTGGCAAAGTTTCCCAATCAGTGTGCCATGACAACTTGAGCCATTGTCAAAACACTGTGTGTGTTGAAATATCCTGAGTTTCTTTACCCCAGGCAGTTGCATTTTTGCCAAAATCTTTGTTTCTAAAGTCACTGCTTCTGTCTGCTTCTCAGAGATAAAAGCCAATTAGTTCCTTTGAGGAACATAAACAACTGAATAGGGCAATCAGATAGTGGAGTTCAGACCTTTCCTCTTAAAGACCTGCAGAGGACTAAGGGCTGCTCAGACAATGAACTCTCTGCTCACTGGCCTTCACTGGTGCTGCTTACCTGCCTGTCCCATCAGAATAGGGTACCTCTCAAAGCAGAGGGACATCAGGCCTACTTGGGCACCCCATAGGCAACTCAGGACCAATGTGCATCTCCTTGCATGGTTGGGCTTTGATCTTTGGGGAACTGGGGACTGGCCAGGTCCTGTTCACCCAGGACTCAACTGTGTTGCTAAGGGGCACTGAGGGGAGATTTGTGAACTAATCTCACAGGGTGTGGGAGGCCACCAGGGTAGAACTGAAAAGAGAGCACAATGTGGGCCCCAGTCATAGGCCTCTCATGGAGCACCCCTCCCTGCACAGGAAAGCAGTGCTATCAGCCTAGGGTAGGATCCTGGACAGGGAAGCTCCCAGCCTGCAATGCCATTGCTGGGAAGCTCAGCTAGTTTGAGCTCCTGCCTGCCAGCAGAGACTGGAAAGAAGCCACAAAGCAGGGAAGGCAGGAGAAGAGCAAAACCCTATCCCAACAATCAGATTGTGGATTTGAGATGGCCCCCACCTCCACAAGCAGATTTTCTGGCTTGGTGAATGCACCTCAGCCCCTCCCTGGCAGATATTCCAGGAAGGCTGGGAGCAGAGCTTTGACCCTCACCTAAACAACTACCTAAAATTTTTTGTGGAGACTGAGGGCAGGCTCACCCAAACCAGACTCATCCAGCCTCACTCCCCCACCCACCTCTGCTGTGGTGAAGAATAAGGACTCACCTGGAAGTCCCAGGGTCACACCTACAACATAGGGCATTCAGGTACTTCTCCTAAGGAGCTCTAGCTGGTCACAGGTCCCCAAAACAACACTGCAGCTTGTTCCTTCTGGCAAGTACCACCTATTGACAGTGAGGTCAATTTGCACAGCCCTTTACAGCATTTACTGACTCAATCACATGGGGTGTGGTTGATTCTCATCCAGAAGTACCACATACTGTCTCAGAGGTTAAACTGGGCGTGCCAATACAATTCATACTTTAAGAAGACGACAGGGCTTCGGAAAGAAAAAGGATCACAAAGACCTCCATCCTCCCTCATCAAAAAAAGACAGAAAATCTGCCCACATACATAGCTTAGCACTGCTACAGCCTACAATCAACTAGCAACTGAAAAACCAGTACATTAAGGATATCTACAACCAAGGTATCCACCCAGAACCCAGGCCCCCATCAAAGCACCCACAAGCAAAACCAAAGGATTTTACACAGCATATGCTACAGACACTCTCTTATGAATGAGGGAGGAAGAAAAAAAAAAGAAGCCCCATCTAAACAAAAGAAAATCCAAAAATAAGAAGTGACAGCTTCCCCAGATGAGAAGGAGTCAGTGAAAGAACTCTGGAACTATAAAATTCAGAGCATAAGGAGACCCCCAAAAGGAACACTACCTCTCTAGTAATGGATACCAACCAAACTGGAAATATTGAAATGACAGATAAAGAATTCCAAATATGGATTGTAAGGAAGCTCAATGAAATCCAAGAGAAAATGGAAAACCAACTCAAAGAAACCAGAAAAATAATTTAAGAAAAGAAAGAAAAATTCACTAAAAAGATCAACATATTAAAAAAAATGCAACTTCTGGAAATGAAAAATTCATTTCAGGAAATACAAAACAGAATGGAAAGTTGTAAGAATAGACTGGACCAGGCAGAAGAAAGAACCTCAGAGCTTGAAGATAACTCCTTCGAATTAACCCAATCAGTCAAAAATAAGGAACAGATAATTAAGAGGAATGAACAAAACCTACAAGAAATATGGAATTATGAAAAACATACAAATATAAGAATCGTATTATGGTGAAGAAGAAAATGCACAAGGGCTACAAAACCTATTTCAGGAAATAATTGGGGAAAATTTCCCTGGTCTTGTTAGCAATTTAGAAATTCATGTACAAGAAGCTCATTGAAAAGAGACAATCACCAAGGCATATCGTCATGAGACTGGCCAAAGTTAACATGAATGATAATCTTCAGTGAGCAGTGAGGTGAAAATATCAAGTAACTTAAAAAGGAAAACCTATCAGGCTAAGTGCAGACTTCTCAACTTAGACCTTACAAGCCAGAAGGCATTGGGGCCCCATCTTCTGTCTTCTTAAACAGAAGAACTGCCAGCCTAGAATTCTGTATCCTGAAAAACTAAGTTTCATGTGTGAAGGAGAAATAAAGACTTTTCCAGACAAGCAAACACTGAGGGAATTTCTCAAGACAAGACCTGCCCTGTACAAAACTCTTATAGATATTGACCTAGGCAAAGAATTTATGAAGAAGACCCCAAAGGCAATCACAGTAACAACAAAAATAAATAACTGGGACCTGATCAAATTTAAAAACTTCTGCACAGCCAAAGAAACTGTCACAAGAGCAAACAGACAACCTACAGAATGGGAGAAAAATGTTGCATGCTACACATCCAATAAAGGGCTGATAACTAGAATTTATTTAGAACTCAGGAAAATCAGCAAGAAAAAATCAAACAACCCTATCAAAAAGTGAGCAAAGAACATGAACAGGAACTTTTCAAAAGAAGACAGAATAATGGCCAAGAAACATAAGAAAAAATGCTCAACATCTCTAATCATCAGGGAAATGAAAATCAAAACCACAATGAGATATCACTTATCTCCAGTGAGAATGGCCTTTATCAAAAAGTCCCAAAACAATAAATGTTGGTGTGGATGTGGAGAGATAGGAACACTCCTACACTCCTGGTGGGTCTGGAAACTAGTTCAACCTCTGTGGAAAGCAATATGGAGATACCTGAAGGAGATACAAGTAGATCTACCATTTGATCCAGCAATTCCATTACTAAGCATATACCCAAAAGAACAAAAGACATTCTGTAAAAACGACATCTGCACTCAAATGTTTTAGTGACACAATTCACAATTACAAGGATGTGAAAACAACCCAAATGCCCATCAGTACATGAGTGGATTAATAAAATGTGGTATATGTATACCATGGAGTACTATTCAGCTATAAGAAACAATGGTGATATAGCACTTCTTGTATTTTCCTGGATAGAGCTGGAACCCATTTTACTAAGTAAAATATCCCAAGAATGGAAAAATAAGCACCTCATGTACTCACCAGCAAATTGGTTTCACTGATCAGCACCTAAGTGCACATATAGGAATAATATTTATTGGGCGTTGGGCAGATGGGAGGGGGGAGGAGGAGATGGGTATATACATACATAATGAGTGTGATGCACACCATCTGGGGGGTGGACACACTTGAAGCTATGACTAGGGGAGGGGCAAGGGCAACATATGTAACCTAAACATTTGTATCCCCATAATATGTTGAAATAAAAAAAAGACCTGCCGTGTAGAAATACTCAGAACCTCATTATACATCAACCCAATAGACATCCATGAGAGTAAAACCAGCCAAAAGCTAAGGCTCAAAGCTCATGAATACAAGAGCACAGGAAGTAAAACAAAGCACTGAGGTACTACCCAACAGGATGAACAGAACAGCATCCTAAATATCAATTCTATCAGTCAACATGAAGATCTGAATGCCCCACTCAAGAGACATAACCTGGCTGAATAGATAAAAAGCATGCAACTCAAAATACCCTGTGTCTCCAGAAAACACATCTAACCCAAAAGTACTCATACAGATTCAAGGTGATGGGGTGGAAAATAATATTTAATGCTAATGGAAAGCAAAAGAAAGCAAGAGTATCCATTCTCATATCAGAAGAAACAGACTTTAAATCAACAATATTAAAAGAAGAAAAGTTGTTCATTATATAACGGTAAAGGGGGCAATTCAACAAGAAGGCATAACAATCCTAAATATTTATACACTTAACAAAGGAATTCCCAGATTCATAAAGCAAACCTTACTAGATCTAGACAAAGAGATAATCAGCAGCATCTTAATTGCTGGGACTTCAACACCCCATTGACAGAACTGGGTAGATCATTCAAGCATAAAATCTATAAAGAAACCCTGAATTTAAATGGGACTCTAGAACAAATGGGCCTAACAGACATTTACAGGGCATTTTACCCAAAAACCTACTGAATATACTTTCTTCTCATCAGTACATAGAACATTCTCTAAGATGGATCATATCTTAGGCCATAAAACAGGTCTCAACAAATTCAGAAAAAACAGAAATCATACCATGTATCTTTTCAGAACACAGTGGAATAAAACTAGATATAACCTCCAAGAGAAACCCTCAATTCTACACAAGTCATGAAAAATTAAACAACCTGCTGGTGAATCATTTCTGGGTCAATAATTAAATTAAGATGAAAATCAAAAGATTCCTTGAACTGAGTGACAAAGTGTACACAA
>CAUYPO010100311.1:0-14226 GCA_963574435.1 Cheirogaleus major | reverse complement strand
TCTCTACTAAAAATAGAAAGAAATTAATCGGCCAACTAAAAATATATAGAAAAAATTAGCCAGGCATGGTGGCGCATGCCTGTAGTCCCAGCTACTCGGGAGGTTGAGGCAGGAGGATCACTCGAGCCCAGGAGTTTGAGGTTGCTGTGAGCTAGGCTGACACCACAGCACTCTAGCGCAGGGAACAAAGTGAGACTCTGTCTCAAAAAAAAAAAAAAAAAAAAATGCTATCATTTATTGAGCGCTTACTTCTCTGCAAAGAACAATGCTTGAAAGCATTTTATCTTTGTGATTTCATTATACGCACCAAGAGCCACGTGAGTGGGTCCTATCATGCCCATTTTACGATGAAGAAACCAAGGCTATCTGACTCCAAAACACATATTTTCAACGTCTCTCCTATGTATGTACCTGAGCCACTCACTGAACATCCACTAGGTAAAGTAATAAGAAGCTCCTAGAGGCTCAGGTGCTATTCCAGAGGGCACCTCCAGCCCGAGGCCTTTGAAAAGGGCAAAGTGCAACTGGTATTAGCTGTATTAAATGAAACTTACAGGATGCCACGGACTAGAACTAAACTCCAGCACTAGGCCCCAACAGAACAAACCCAAATAGCGTCACCCGTGCTAAAGTTCCACGTCACCAAACCGAAACTAAGTTGTTTATCTGACTTTCCAAGAAAACCAGAGAGAGATAGCCAGATCCCCAAACAGGCCGGTTTCAGCCAGCCTAAGCCAGTCCCTCTGCCTTAACCCTGACAAGGACAGTGACCTGAGGTTGCCTGAAGCCAACCCATTGCTGTCTGTTCCTGCGTCTGCTTTCTTCAGCCTTCTTCTGCTGGGAAGCCCATCGGCTCATGAAAGTGCCTTTTCTAAGTGTTTAGAAAAGATGCTGCCCAGATTTATGAATCACAGATAAAAGCCACTTAGATCATTTACCTGAATTTGTTGTGATTTTGTCTTTTTGGCAGCGGTCTCATAATAGCGCAGGCCCGGGGCAGAGCAGCAGAGCCCGGGGCACACACCCCTCCCGCAAGGCCTGGGCTTGAGAGCTCTGGGCTCTGCCCCCAGGGGCTTCCCCACCCCACGGCCCCCTCCAGGAGGAAAGGAGGAGGGGACCACAGTGACATAAGGGTCTGTACCTCGTGCCATCAACCCCAGGGAGACCTGGGCTCTCAGCGGAGCGGCGGGTTGGGACTACTTCGGGTGAAGGCCCCACAGAAACATCCACCCTGTCAGTCATTCTTGTATTTAGCTTTTAAGTTTGCAGTTGTGTTGTTTTTAATTTACCGTGTTTCCCCGAAAATAAGACCTACCCATAAAATAAGCCCTAGCAGGATTTGTAAGCATGTGCGCAATAGAAGCCCTACCCGGAAAATAAGACCTAGTGATGGGTGTCTCTATGCAGCGCATCTGCACAACCCATGCATTTCGTCGCTGAGCGGTCAAGAAGATGAGCAGCCCTTCTCATCTGCCCCATGAGAGCTCTAGTGCTCGACAGGTGAGATTGGGGCCAATGGTTCTAAAGGAAATAGAGTCGCAAGAAATTCAGGATGGAATTCGGGGTTTGGAGAGTTAGGATGATGTTCCAGAAAAAGATGACTTAACCGTATTTGAATAAATGTAGATTGTTGTACTGTACTTAAAAAAAATAACACATCCCCTGAAAATAAGCCCTAGAGTGTCTTCTTGAGGAAAAATAAATATAACATCCTGTCTTATTTTCGGGGAAACACGGTAGTTCACCATCTTCCCGGAAAGCTCCAAATTCTCCTGGGGTCTCCAGAAACGGAAGCAGGACGGTGCAGAGGGGCCCGGGTGGGGGTCGCTGGGGGTGATGGGGGAGGCGGGGGCTGGGCTTGGGGTCCAAGTGCGAGGGGAGGGGTCCACGTCGCCACCGGCAAGACCGCAGACAGCCGGGAAGGCCCAGGTTAGGCGAGAGCCTGCCGGACGCCCCCTCGCCGCCCTGCCCAGTCCCGGTCGCCGCAGGTTTCCCCTCTGGGGCGCACTGCTGGCACCTGTCGCCCCCTGGTGTCACCGCGGGGGACAGCGCGGGACAACCGCGGCTGCGCAAGTCGGGCAGGTGGGGCGAAGCGAGCCCCGGGGGCGCGGAGGACACGGTGGTCCTGTGGCCCCTGGAACCCTATGGGAGCCGGGCGGGCAGGACAGGGGGAGAGGAAGGCGGAGGAGGCAGGGCAGAGGGGAAGCGAGGAAGGAGAGGGAAGGCGGGGAGGGCCAGGGGAGGACTCCCTGGAGCGCACCTGGAGCAGTCGGGAACCAGCCCCGAGCTGCGGCCAGCGGGATGCCCGGGGTGTGTTGGGGCGGTGGGCGCCTTTCCCGTCGCATGCAGCTCGGGTCTGAGCCCGGGGGACGGGCCAGCCCTGCCCTCCGAGCTGCTCTCTGGAGCCAGTGTCCTGACCGCACTTTCGGGAGTTTCTTCCCTTGAGGCAGCAGAGTGAGGCCCCTGGCTTGACCCCTCAGGCGGCCGCACGCATTTGCATGGCTGCTCGCCTGCCCGCAGCGCCCGGCGTGCCCGGCTGAGAGGGTCCGGCCCCTCGAGGACAGGGCTCCTCCTGCACCTGCCCCCGCTGCGAGCTGCAGGATGCGGTCAGGAGAGGAAGCAGGGCCCTGCCCCGTTATTCTTGGGTTTCCAGAGAGCTCCTCGCCAAGGGCACCGACAGGGCACCGGGTCGCCGAGCATCACCTGCCTCTCCTGCCCAGGCCCTGGAGTGTGGGGGAGGGGGAGGCTCCGCCAGGCTGGAGGGGCTGAGGATTGAGAAGCAGCAGGACCAGGGTAGCCCCTCCAGCAGAGAGAGAGGTCTAGGGTGAGCCCTCTCCACTCTGTGTGTGTGTGTGTGGAGGGGGTGTGGGTGGGTGTGGGTAGAGGGGTGGGGGTGTGGGTGTGTGTGTGGGTGCACACAGGCAGCCGCCCAGCACCCTGCAGCATTCAGAAGCTCAGCTGCTAAGCTGACATCCTACCCTGCTCCCCTTCCCCTCACCAGCAGGAACTCTAAGTTTTCCCCATTACCCTCCACTGCCCAGAAAAACCCATCTGATGGGCAACACTTGCCCCTCCGGCCAACTGGGAAGGAGAGAGAACTGACAGGGGCTTAGTGGCCTCTACCCAATTGCACCTCCTTCCCCGGCCTCCATCAACTGAGCCAGTCAGTTCCCACTAGGGCTCTGGTGTCTGCCTCCAGGACACCTGCTTCTCAAGGCCCGCCTGCAGGTGCCTGAGGCTCCCTGACAAGCGGCTCTGTGAGCCACTCTGCTGCCAGCCCTGGACCGCAACACAAACCACAGCCTCGGGGGTGTAGACACATTTTGTTGGACTCCTTTGAATTTTTA
Organism: Cheirogaleus major; assembly: GCA_963574435.1. Lineage (NCBI taxonomy): Eukaryota > Metazoa > Chordata > Mammalia > Primates > Cheirogaleidae > Cheirogaleus > Cheirogaleus major. The sequence goes on along the minus strand of CAUYPO010100311.1, from coordinate 10,879 downwards.
ATAAAATAAACATGTACAAGTCTGATTTTACATAACAACGTGGATTTACAGCTTTGGTTTGTAAAGCAAAAGCAATTTCTCGTGACGGCATTTACAGTGACTGCCCCTGAAGACAGAGCGGACAGAGCCTGTGTTTTCTAGCCTGCCACAGTTCCCGCTGTGTCCTGCCCTTCCCGTCCCCAGCCTCCTGCCGCCCACACACAGCACGCTGGCCAAGTGTGAGCTGCAAACTAAGCAGGGTGAGGTCTGAATGCCGGAACTCGTAGCCAACGACACATTTCATTCCTTCACTCTCTCTGTCTGGTCCCTCTGCTGTCTGAAGCTTTTCAAGCACAAGTGTAGGGATATGAAGTCAGAAAGATCTTCAAACCCAGCATCAGTCACTTGCTAGTTGTGTGGCTCGAACCCAGTTATTTAGCTTCTCTGGGCCTTAGCTTCCTTACTTGTAAAGGAAGACAATAGTGTTGCTATAGGTTTCAACTTATGAACTCAGATTTGCAAGACACACTAATCATTTTCTTTCTTTTAAATCGATTTGACTTTGTCCCAGGTGCCAACCTGCCGGGATGACAAACATTCGGCTTCCTTATGCCGGACCCTGAAGGCTTAGGGGGGCCCAGACGGTGGGGTAAAGGCTGCCGTCCTGGTCGCTCTAGTCCACGGGGGTCGCTTGTAGCCCGCTTCCTAGACACTTCAGGTGCAGAAATCTGTCAAGGTGGGGAATCTGGGACCCAAAGTCCCAACTCCCACCCTTGCTGAGGTCTTGTCACTCTCTGAGGGTACTGCCAGGATGCTCACACTCACAGTGCTCAGAGCCTGGCTGCATGGGGCACACACCATTTTCTTTCCCACTCCCGGTCAATCTCACTCTCTCCTGGCCCTCAAAGACCCGCATCCCTGCCTGTCCCATCAGCACACCTGGAACAGCCGACATGAGCGGGCTCAGGGCCGGGGCCTTCAGGAGGGTTCTGCTGCCCATCTAAAGAAAAGGTTAAGGGTGAGTGGGGGAGGGGGAGGAATGCAGATCAATATCTGAACAAATTGCTCTGTCTCATGAGTAATAATAATGCTTTTCCCTCTGCCCCACCCCCTTTAAATGCTTCCAGAATCCCTCCTCCTTGATCCTTTTCTCATTTTATATTTTCTTCGCAGGTGATCTCACCCAGCCCCAGAGCTGCAACTCTGTGGTAGCTCCTATGCCCTTTTCTCCAACCTTCCTTGGGCTTCAGAGCCCCCAGCTGGACTGTTCTCCGGATATCACCACGAATGTTCTCAAGTGAACACGCCTTAGACGGATCTCTCAAGCAAGAAACCTGGGAATCCCCAGCCCCCCCCCTTCCTCACCGCCCACATCTGCAGTCCCCCAGTCACAGAATCCGGCCACGTCTACCTCCTCACTAGCTCCCGCCCCCACCCCCACCCGCACCCCCTGCCACAGCTCCGTCACTCTTGCCTGGACGATGGCATCTCACGACGGTCTCCCACTCTAGCCCTTGTATACCAAAGTCAGCTTCCAAAGGGGAGTCGCCCAGCTCATCTCCTGGAGCAGCAGTTTTTGGTAGCATGATGGTTAATTTTGTGTGTCAACTTGGCTAAGCCACGGTGCCCAGATAGGTGGTCAAACATTATTCTAGGGCCGGCGCGGTGGCTCACGCCAAATCCCAGCACTCTGGGAGGCTGAGGCGGGAGGATCGCTCAAGGTCAAGAGTTCAAGACCAGCCTGAGCAAGAGTGAGACCCCGTCTCTACTAAAAATAGAAAGAAATTAATTGGCCAACTAAAAATATATAGAAAAAATCAGCCGGGCATGGTGGTGCATGCCTGTAGTCCCAGCTACTCGGGAGGCTGAGGCAGGAGGATCTCTTGAGCCCAGGAATTTGAGGTTGCTATGAGCTAGGCTGACGCCATGGCACTCTAGCCCGGCAACAGAGTGAGACACTGTCTTAAAACAAAATAAAAACATTATTCTGGATATTTCTGTGAAGGTGTTTTATAGATGAATTAATATTCAAATCAACAGACTTTGAGTAAAGTAGATTCATTCCAATCTGATGAAGGCCTTGAGGGCACAAAGACTGGTCTCCCCCGAGCAAGAATAGATTCTGCCTCCAGAGTGCCTTTGGGCTCGAACTGCAGCTCTTTCCTGGGTCTCCGGCCTGATGGTGTTCCCTGCAGATCCCGGACTTGCCAGCTTCCACATCACACGAGCCAATTTCTTAAAATAAATCAGTCTTTCTCTCTCTATCTCTCTCACTCTTGCTCTCTCCATACATCCTATTAGTTCAGTTTCTCTGGAGAACTCTGATGAGCACAAGTAGCTTCTCTCGAGTTTCAAGATAAAAAAATCTCAAATCCTTAGCTAGCCCACAAGGTTCTTCAGGCAACTTAGCTCATATAGTACATTTGTGCAAACTAGAAAAAGCCACTCCCACCGCCAGGCTCAGGCCAAGGCACAAGGCTAAGTGGGCGGAGCAGGGTGAGCCTTCCCTCTTAGTGTAGTGCACAGCCCGGACAACAGCATGGAGCTGCCCTGCTTCCTTTTTAACTTTTATTTTATTTTGTTGACATTATTTTGTAAATTTATTTATTTTCAAGATATTAAGGAGGTAGAAAAGTTTTTGTTACATGGATACACTCTGTGATGCTGAAGTTGGAGCTCAGGAGGTAAGTTTTTATCCCTCTCCCCTTTCCCACTCTCCTCACTTCTTAGTCTCCTTTATGTCTTTTTGTGCCGATGTGAGCCCATCATGTAGCTCCCACTTATTAGTGGAAACAGTATGTGTTTTTCCATTCTGGAGATACTTCATTTAGGATAATGCTCTCCAGCAGTTCCAGCCAAGTTGCTGAGAATGACATTATTTCATTCCTTTCTATGGCTGAGTAGTACCCATGCCATATATTTATATACACACACACACATTTTCTTGTATCCACTCATGTATTGATGGGCACTTAGGTTGATTCCACGTCTTTGCATTCGTGAATTGTGCTGTGATAAACATCCAAATGCAAGTGTCTTTTTGATAAAATGATTTCTTTTCCTTTCCTTAGACAGATACCCAGCAGCGCGATGGTGGGGTGGGAATGGTGTGTCTGCTTTCAGCTCTTTGAGGACTCTCCATCCTGTTTTCCACAGAGGTTGTACTAACTCGCAGTCCCACCGGCAGTGTCTAAGCAAGCATACCATTCTCTCTGCACCCCCGCCAGCATCTGCTGCTTTTTAAACTTTTTAATAATGACCACTTTGACAGGGGTAAGGTGGTATCTCATTGTGGTTTTAATTTTGCATTTCCCGGATGGTTGCGACGTTGGACATTTTTTCATATGTCTGTTGGCCATTTGTCTATCTTCTTTTGAAAAAAATCCTGTTCATGTCTGCCCAGCTTGTTGATGGGGCCCTGCCCGCCACTTTAGCCTCTCTTCCATCTCCTGTCCCCTTAACCTCTTCCTCATCCCGTACCTGAAACTCCCCGCGCTTCCTAGAAACTGCTGTACTACGTTGCCATCACGCTTTTGTACACCTGTCGCTACTGTTTGAAGTTCCTCCTGGTATCTCCCAAATTCCTCTGGCATTGCCTCCTCTGGCCAAGCTTGGAGGACCCGACCCCAGCCTGGGTCAGCCTCCCCTCTCCTGGCCCTGATCCCTCGCTCTTACTTCACTGGTACTGTCGCTGCTCCATCACCCGATGGGAGAACCCTCCAGCGAAGGGGCTTGAGCTCTGATCCATCGTGCTGGGCACTAGTAGGTGCTCAATAAGTGCTTATCGAACAAATGCAAGCCGGGAAGTGAGAATGAGCGAATGAATGGACGGGCGGGCGGGGCGCGCCGGCTCGCAGCGACAGCAGGAGGCGCTCGCGGGGAGCGCGCGCCTTTCCAGACTACCCAGCCGGCTCGTCCGCGGGTCCCCAGCCGGGGAGCGGGCCGGGCCGGGGGAGGGGCGGCAGTCCGGGCTCGGCGGCGCGCGGCTGGGCGAACGGGCCGGCGGGGAGGGGCGGGGGCCTGCGCGCGGTGCGGGGGCGCCCTCCCGCCGTCCCCTTTCAAGCTTCCTCTCCGGGGTCCCCAGGAATGAAAACTGCCCCCGGCCAGGCCAGAGCGCGCGAATGAAAGGCGGCACTCGGACGCAGAGGGGAGCCTCGTCCCGCCCGGGCTGCGGGAACTGGCCGCGCCGGGGGTGTCCCGCCGCGCGGGCGTCCGAAAGCCGGGGCAGAGGGACAGCTTCGCCCCTCAAGCGGCTGCCCGCACGGGACACGCACCCCTGCCGGCACCGCACCCGCTCAGCATGCGGCCCCTCCCCGACTCCTGGATCGGAATCTCGAGTCCCTGCTTGCATGTTCCCCTCTTTCCTCTGGGCCTTGGTATGCCCCAGGGGACAGATGTCTTGGGATCTTTAACATTTGGGATGCTGCAAATGCCGAAGTTAAATGAAATACCTCGGGGGAGGGAGGGCCGGGGGGAGGCCCTGGGAGCGGGGAGGTGGCCTGGACAGACAGGTCCTGACGCCGCGAGGCGGGGGCCGGGGGCGCGGGGGCCGGCGGGCGGCGGCGGAGCTCCATGGGACAGGTAAGGGGGAGACTCAGGGGGCCCCAGCGCGGGCGAACGGAGGGGTTCAAGCGCCTGAACCCACGGTCCTCAGCCGGAGCGGAGGAGGCCTCGCAGGGACTGGGGTGATTTTAACAAGGGGGTGGGAGTTCCAAGTTCCTACCGACAACGCGTGTTCCCAACCCCGCAACCTTTCTCCTTCGACCTTCCCCACGCCTGCGGGTCCCCGGGCCAGGTTCCGGGACGCTAGAAAGCGCCAAACAAAAGGAGCAAAGTCTCGGGCCGGCCTGGACGTGGAGGGCGCGGTGGGGGAGGGGAGCGGGGTGGACAGGACAAAGGGGCTTTTTAGAGAAAGTCTGGAGGTCTGATTGCAGGGCGCACGCCAGGCTGGCGCGGAGTCCCCTGCCCCAGCCGCCCCACCGTCGCCTGGTGGAGGCGAACACCTTTCCCAGTGGGCAAGGAGGAGAATCGAGAAAGAAAGTTCAGGAACGATCTCCTACTCCTCTTGCCTGGAGGGTCCCGGGCTATTTCCCGGCTTCCTTTCTCCACTGTCGACTCTGGAGGCTAACCACTGATTCATTAATTGATCGAGTACAATGTGGGGGTACCCCAGACTGTACTTTGCTGAGTGCTGTTGGGCATGTGGAGACGGCAGGCCCAGGCCATTGCTTTAAAGAACTTCCAATGTGATGCATCGGAAGGAACTTAAAAAAAAAAATGGAGAGTGGATGCCGACTCTATGGAAGAGTTTTCTGATGCAGGACTCTTCTGTAGGAAATGAAAACCCTAAAGTGGTCCGGTTTTTTCTTCCTGAGAAGGGCTCTTGTCCACAAGGATCAGATTCCAAGAGCTATAACGCTGTGGCAGGAAACACCATTTCCTCACCAACAGGGGTCTTGATGGTGATATTCTGGGTTTCCAGCTGGGGCTTCAGTCCTCAGATTCCATAGACTGGCAAGAGTGGCGTGCTAAGCTCCAAATTCCCAGGGGGCCTCTGGAGAGCCCACCTCCCCCTTGGTATTTTGAGTTGAAAGCCATGGCAGCTAGATCCAATGGAGCCCCCCTGGGATCCTTTGCAGGAGGGTTGGCTTGTCCAGCCGCCTTCCAAATCTCAGATTCTGTGGGGTTAGGAAGTGTTGGGTTTGAATTTGGGGGTGCCAGGTGTCTGAGAATCCCACAGGACCAATGCAGACAGGAAGGTGGATCATCAGTACTTCTCTCCCCTGAACTCAGAGGTGGTGGATTACCTGAGGGCTGGGGTTCTTAATTGGGTCCGTGGGCACCAAGGCATCTGTGGATAGAATTCAGAGGGTTTGTAAACTTAGATGGGGAAAAAAAGGTACATCTTTATTTCTCACCGACCTTTAACAGGAATTTAGCATCACGTTTAGTTGTGAAGGTAACAGTAACACTGGCAGTACCTGTGGCTTTGCCATGCGTGGGATTCCCAGTCGCCTATCACTTTGCAGTGGTGCTATCTTGAAATATTGTTGACATTCATCACGCGTATGGAATTACCCACTGCTAGATCCTGCTTAATGTTAATAAAGAAGCATCTATGTTGCTATGTTTCTCTGTTTTTAGCACTGTATTTCAATATAATTGGTTCTCTTAGTGATTCTCTCGATTTTAATTTATGCATTCAGAGAGATGAGCTTTGAGCTGATTCTAGAAACTTCCACACCCTTCCACCTGGAGCTGGGGGAAGGGCAAGGTGGAGGAAGGGCCACTTATGCCCGAAGTCAATCCCTCTCTGTTTGACTTTGGAAGCAAGTGCAGCACCTCCGTGGGGAGGGACTGCTGAATGGTGCAGGACTTGGGGGAGGGGGGAAGGGCTGCAGGCTCTTCGGGAGACCCAGAGAGCACAGTATCTATGGGGGTCGAGGGACTGACCCTTGTTAGGGCCTCTCAGCCTCAGCCTGGGGAGGAAAGGAGGTGGTCAGCGGGGAGCACGCTGGGCATTGTTTGGGAAGGGCGTGTGCAGGAATGCGAAGGTGTGCTGCTGCGGATGTGTAGACAGGAGGGATGTGTAGATAGGAGCGCAGGAGCGGGGGCTGCTGGCAAGGGCGACCTTGAGAGCTCTGCTCCACGGAACACACCAGGTTGTCCCTGCACTGGGGGCAGGGGGTGGGGAAGCAGTGCGGATCAGACAGCAGGGGGAGGGAGGTGGCGGGATGGAGACTTGAGCGTGCGGCGCAGCTCTGTGCGTTTCAGCAACAGGCAGCCTCAGCTCCGTGAAGCAGGCTGGATTCTGAGCAGGCTCCCAGGCGCTTGAGGGTTGACGGTGTGGAAGAGCTGGAGGCTTATTTTCCTGTGGGGAGCAGGTTCCGTGTTAGTTTCTGGTGCCTAGCATTCCAAGGCAAGAGGCTGAGAGCCTGGGGTCACAGTGGCCTCCCTGTGGAGTAAGGGACAGGACTGGGATTTGGGTCAGTGCCCCAAGGAATGGAGTTGCTGGGGATGGATGTAAACAATAAACAGAGAAGTGGTGGCCTCGATACCCTGGGATAGAAGAGAACAGCCTGGTCCTCCCTGTCTAGGATCCTAGAGCCTCTACATGCAGAATTCCAGCTGCTTTGCCTGAGGTTTCTAAATCCTGATTTGGGAGGGACAAAACTCAGGCCTTGGTCTCCATTCCAATGTATGAGGAAGAGCAACAACCCAACCTTGTCAGTTTGTAAATTTCCTGCTGGTATTTTCCATGGACAGTGAACATTTAACCCTGCTTTGGGGGTCTTAACATACCTCCATTCCTGGAATGGGAAACTGAGGTACAAGGAAGGCAGGGAGAGCAGGGTCGGGACAGGGGGGCACCCGGCAGGCACCTCAGCTCAGCACGGTGCACTACAGTCTGTTGAGGCCATGAAGACGTGACCCCTGTTGCCTTCTAGGGGACTCCTCCACGGGGAGCCCCTCTTTCTCTGCTCCCCGCCTGCCCCCCGGAAGTACAGAGGCCCAGGAGCTGCCTGCCGGCAACAGTCGCGGGACTTGTTCAGGGAAGGACTTGCTCACCTGCCCCTCCCCTCTGACTCAAGTCATAACAAGTAACCTGGTTCCCCTGGCCCTGCAGCCTGGGAGGGACGGCAGGCGGGCAGGCGGGACGAGAGGGGCGGCCGCCGGCCAGCAGCCCAGTCCATCAGAGAGAGCACAAGGTGGGCAGCTGCGGCCTCGGGGAGCCTGAGGCAACATGCAAGACCCCTGCGCCCCCTGACTGAGCAAGGCCTGCTCCCCAAATTCCTGGACTAACGCCCAGAAGCAGGTGAGGGTGGGGCAGGGTAGAGCGGGTCTTTGGGGCTGAGGGCAGGCTGGCTCGGGAGTGGAGGGAGCCCAGCTGTGGCCGCCACCCCTTTCTGCCCCCCACCGGCTCTTGTCTAGGGCATAGAGGTGATAGAGGGGTGCTGGTGGGCTTGGATGGGGGCCCGTCCCTGTGGCTCCCCAGGCCTGAGTTTCCACCAGAGAGAGGGCAAGCAGAGATTACCTGGAACAGACAGGCTCGGGACCTGGCTTTGGGGGCATGTTTGTGATGGGGGGGGTCCCCAATGGCCCAGCGTGACGGAAAGTGTACTGGAGTTTCCCTTCCTTCCTTTATGCCCCTCCTTTCCTCCTCTGCCTTTTTTGGGGGACTTTGTTCAGCCAGGTGGGCTGCTGCTTAGGGCCCAGTACTGGGGCTGGGCAAAGGCAGGGGGGACCAGGAGGGGGAGGGGATGTTACCTGAACTGCCTTTATCTAAAAGCTATGCCTCCTGGGTGGGGTGGGCCTGAGCCCTGCCCGTGGACCCTGGGCCAGGTCCCCACAGCTGCGGGGGCAGAGGAGTTGGGGTTCCTTCTCAGCCTGGCATTGTCCCAGAGGTCCAGATTCAGATCGGGGAGCTGGAAGGGCCTTAGATACTGTCTAATCTTCACTGTGCATGTCAGGAAAGAAGGCCCACCATGGCCAGCTGACGTCCCCAAGGTAGCTCAGACAGTGGCAGAGTCGAGACTAGAATCCAGGACTCCGCACTCCCGTCCTGTGCTCATTGCCCCGCTTGGAGCAGCGAGTCAGCCCGGAGTGGACCTGGCACCAGACTGGGACCACTGAACGTCAGTGCCTCCCCCTGACCCTGGCAGTGGGGATGGGCGGACCTGGGGGAGGGGAAGCTGGGGGGGCCAGGAGGCGTGCCATGGCACCCCTCTGTCCCTGAGGGTCCCCACTCCTCTCCACAACAGTCTAGGAGCCGCTGAGAATCAGGGCTGAGGCTGAGAATCAGGGCTGAGTCGTCCCAGCTTTCCAAGGCAACTCCTCAGTGGTTAATAATTAATTAGCAAGTGTGACTAATTAATGGCTTCCCCTCCCTCATTGCCTCCTGCCTCAGAGGGCGCTCAGCTCGCTAGCCCAGCCTCTGCCTTGCTTCCCGCTCCGGCTGGGCCCTGCCCTGGCCTCTGGGGAGAGTCGGAGGATGCCCCGGGCGGGTGGATGGCCAGGACTGGGAGGGGCAGGTGGGCTGCCCGAGCCGCCGTCCTGTCCTCGTCTCTAGGAGGGATAGGGCTTGGGACAGATGGACAGTGCAGAGCTAATAGTCACCCTAAGTACCCTGGGGGGTCCCAGAGTACATGGCCAATCTTTGTCTTTGACATGTTTGCAAAGATCCCACATAAACTTTATTCTCTAGACTTCCTTGGAGAACTGAAATTCCAAAGGGCAAGGTACGAATTTTCAGGGCTGTGTTGCTACCCATGTACGTTGATAGGCGGTGCTGTTTACGTAGGTCTATAAAAGTTCTTGCTTGTTCCTGCTCTTTCGGTCTCGAATGGCAGAGAGGCGCTACTGGGGACCTGGCCGACAGCAGTCCCCGGTCCTCCTCTGCCTGGCTTTGTTAATCCGCTTTCCCAAGGGCTCCTTCTCTGTCCTGCTGCTGCCTGGGGAGGGGGGGGGCACCCCTCCCCCACCCTGCGCCCCGTGCCCTGAGGAGGCAGGACAGGCCCCAGACAGAAACTCGGAAGGACTTTTGGACTCTTGCTCAACAGGCTGACTCAGTGAGGAGGTGGGGCCGTCCTTCCAGACTGCCCCTCCCCAGGCCTGCTCCTGCCAGCAGCTGCCCGGCCCTGGCCAGCTGGGACCCTGGCCGGGGTGTGGGTTTGGTGAGGGAGAGGGGGCGGGCACGGGTGTTGTTTGGGTGCTGGGTGCCGGCTGGACCAGCACCGTGGGGTTACACCTGCGCCACCCAGGTGTTCTCAAGCCCCAGCGAGGCAGAGACGCAGGCGGTATCCTTTCTGGCCTTGGACAGTTTCTGCTCCAGTCCCTGTCCCCACTCCCCAACTCCTGGCAACCCTGACAGGCACACCCAGGTCTCCTCTGGCTGTGAGGTCTAGCGGATCCAGTCTGACTCCCCCTTGAAGGGTGTCCCAGGTGTGGCTGGTGGCTTGGGAGCCGTGTCAGGGCTTTGGAACACTCTGGCACACAGGTGCTGCACCTGTCTGCAGATGGGTATAACCTAGTACAGGGAGTGGGGCGTCCTGGGCTTTGGGGTCCCCAGACCAGGGCCTTGGCCACGTGCCCCGTGCCCTTCCCAAAGTGCCCTCAGCCGCTGGGGCAGTAAGACACACCTCCCTCCCTTCCTTTCCTCCCTGCTTTGTCATCTCACCCCATTTTTTTTTTTGTCCCCTTCCTTTTCGACACCTTGGGCCTAGAGGCCTGTCTTGAACGGGGGCTCCGGAGAGGCCACTGAGAGCAGGAATTGCTGGCAAGACCCACAGCACCTTCTCCCGGGCAGCGCTCACAGTGTGAGAACCCCCCACCCCAGATCGTTCTAGAAGCACAGTTGTCACTTCCGCACCCTCTGCTCTCAAGCGTCTATTCCTAAGCTCTGTTTGCAACCAAGAGGAGTTGGCGTATAGCTTTTTTGTCCTTCTCTTTTCCCTTAAAAGCTGGGGAAACTCCAGGCCACCTCCACATCCTGGCCCCACTTGGGCGCGGTGCCCCCCCTCCCTGCCCGGTGCCCCCTCCTCCCAGAAGCCCGCCATGGAGAGTAAGGATGAGGTCAGCGACACCGACAGTGGCATCATCCTGCAGTCTGGTGAGTGAGCGGGGAAGCCCCACCGCCCCGGCCTCCGGCCCTGACTCCCGAGTCGTGGGCCCAGGCCAGGTGAGACTCCCCGGGGGTCGGGGAGGAGGGTGCTGAAGGCCTGCAGCCTCAGGGACACCTGGAGTTTTCTTCCCTCGAGGGGTCTGGCCTGGAGTTTCGGTTCTGTCTGCAAGAAGGATCTGTAATGTTCAACTCCAGCCCCAGTGATTACTAAGAAATTGAAATCTCATCTGGCCAGAGTAAAGACCCTGCCCCTCTGGTCAGCCTGAGCTTGCGGGCCTC
>CAUYPO010100310.1:0-42671 GCA_963574435.1 Cheirogaleus major | reverse complement strand
AACTCTATAGGACAGTAACCCCATTATAGAGTTGTTGATTTGTCAGAAGCTGCCCTCCCAAGATCAATACTAAGCATCATTATCAGAGGATTCTGAAAGGTTATTTTCAGATTTCAGTCAACCTAACAAAATGTCTTTTAATAGGAAGAGAGGACTTTCAGAATTGGTTCAATGTGATGACTCAGTTATCTCACAATGCTCCTATCTACATACCCTTCTTTTCTCTCACAAAATTACATTATCACAATAACTTCATTAGGCAGACTTCATCCTTAAGTTTTCACATGAAAGGTAGGTGTGGTGTTTTATTTTTTGAACTATGTGTTGTTCATTATGTACCATAATTAAGTGAAAATAATGAATATAAAATCATCTGTAAGAAACTAAAAAGTAATCAGGTGACTATAGAGTGGACTATTAGTGTTGGTCATATTGGGAAAGTTCTAAGAGAATATAAGTTCTAAGGGAATGTAACTTGGATGTTACATAATGACAATGTGACCAAATGAGTAAATTTGTGTTTCATTATAATTAATATTTATGTATTCTCTCAATTTATTTGTGTCCTGTTTTTCTGCCCTTTTTGGCCGATAAAATAAACTATGACAAGTGAACACTATGTCAGGGAATAAAACTAATGATATCTCTGTGCTCTTAGCATTCTTCATGTGATAGGACAGTCATAAAATGAACCTCAATAAATCTACAGCCTTAATCTTACATAAACCTAGTTAATTGAAATTCTCAATGGGATTGAATTAGAAATAAGAACAGCTTGAAAATATCCCAAATATTTGGAAATTGAAATCAGCACTCCTAGGCTATTTGTAGGTCAAACAATATTTAAATGAAAATTGAATAGTATGTTGAAATGAATAAAGGTAAAAGTATAACATCTAAAAATTTGTGGAACAGCGATAAAACAGTATTTAGGGGAAAGTTCATAGCACTGAAATGCGTATATTAGGAAAGAAGAAAGGTCTTAAATCAATAGCTTCCCATTTACCTTAAGAAGCTTAAAAAAGAGCCAATTAACTCAGAGTAACAGAAATAAAGGCAATAACAAATATCTGAGTAAAAATCAATGAAACATAAAATGAAAACATGTATAAAGAGAAAAATGGGTAAATTGAAAATTAGTCCATTGAGAAGATGAACAATGTCAATAAACTTCTAGTGAGAATGATTAAGAAGAAAAAGGTAGAAGCAAGATGCAAATACAAACATCTGGAAGTGTGAGAAGCATTACAGATTCTATGAATTATTATCATGATGAGGATAATTTATGACACATCCATGCCAATATTTTCAATAACTTAAATGCAGTAAAAAAATTCCTGAGTAACACAAACCATAAAAATTCAATGAAGAAGAGGTAGAAAAAACAAATATCCCTATATTAAATAATTTGAACTTTTAGTTTAAACAGAGAAAACTCCAGGTACATGTAGCTTCACATGAAATAAAAAAACAATACACATTCTGTATAATATTCCATAAAATTTTAACAAATTTCATATTTCCTACATCACTCTACATGGACAGCAACAGACAGATAGAAAATCCCCCAAATTTAAAAAGAATATTCAAAAATATCCCCCATGAATATAAATGCAAACATATCTAAGCCAAATTTTAACAAAGAAAATATAAAAATGTCTGGTAATATTTTGTGACCAATCAGGGTTTATCCAAGGAATGCAAGATTGATTTTCCATTTAAAGATCAACATATACAGGCAAATCACTTCGGGTAAGTCAGAGTAAGAACCTCTAAATATCCACTCCTCCTCTAGGATCCTAATAGTTTCATACCTTAGGTTGAAGTCTGTTACGCAGCATGAGTTGATTTTTGTGAGAGGTGAAAGGTGTGGATCCTGCTTCAGCCTTCTACAAGTAGTTATCCAGTTTTCCCAGCACCATTTATTGAATAGGGATTCTTTTCCCTAGTGAATGTTTTTGTCTACTTTGTCGAAGATTAGATGGCTATATGAGGATGGTTTTATATCAGTGTTCTCAGTTCTGTTCTACTGTTTAATATGCCTTCTTAAAGATTATGAGTGGAATATTTAAAACTCTAAAGTAGTGTTATAATCCAGTTTAAAAGTTAACTACTAAGGGCATACAGCTGTGATATTTTCACAAACAAACCTCTACTTCTTCCTAAAGAAGAAGTTTATTTTTATATTGAACTGTGGCTCTGCTAATTCATCCTTCTTCCACAAATCAATACCTCCTTTTTTAGACTGCAATTGCTCTTACTCTTCTTAACAGTCACTTAATCATTGGTATAGTTGCATCCTTAAAAATAAGGGTTTCTGCTGGGCTAAGGAAGCAAGCTAACCTACTTTAAACAATCATTCTGTGCCAAGGGACTTACATCGTGTTATTTAATCCTCACCGTATCCCTGTAAAATAAACAATAGTATCCCCATTTAACTCATAAAGATACACAAAGCTCTCTTTTCTAAATCTTTTTTGTGTTTGTGTTCCTGAAATATATTGTTCCTTCAAGAGAATATGTTAGCACAAGTATAGTGTTTATATAGACTATGAATCTATGCAAGACTAAGAGAAATTTAGTTATGTCACTTAATTCCACCAGCAGGTAAAGTTTTTGATTTAGGTATCACTAAATGTTTATTTAGTTAGTTAACATCACTCACTTTATTTCAAAACTACTTATAATTAAAAGAGCACATTTAAGTTCATTCTTATTTATATATATTCACATTTTTCCCATAAGGGTGTATTATTAATATCCTCCAGAGAAACAGAACCAATAGGTGCTCTCTCTCTCTCTCTCTCTCTCTCTCTCTCTCTATATATATATATATATATATATGTATATATATGTGTGTGTGTGTGTTAAAGTATTTTTACATAGTTTCATATTTTTACATAACACTATTTTATCATAGTGTTAAACTGTGTGTGTATGCATGTATATATATATATATAGAGAGAGAGAGAGAGTGAGAGAGAAAGGACTAGAGGGAGAGAGAAGGAAAGGGGGGAGAGAGAGAGATTTTAGCATAAGGTTTTAGCACATGTGATTACGGAGGCTGAGAAGTCCCATAATCTGCAAGATGGGGACTCAGGAAAACCAGTAGTGTAGTTCAAATGCTGGAGAGACAATGGTGTAGATTCCATTCTGGTACAAATCTCAAGGTCTGGCAACCAGGAGTGCTGAGGACAGAGGAAGATTGACGTCTCAAGTAGTCATTTGGAGAGCAAATACAACCTTCTTCTACCTTTCTGTTCTGTCCAGTCCCTCAACAGATTGAGTGATGTGCATGCACACTGGGGAGAACTATCTATTTTATTCACTTCACCAATTCAAATGCTAATCTCTTCCAGAAACACCCTCACTGACATCCCCATAAATAACATTTAACCAGATATCTGTGTATCCTGCGGCTTAGTCAAGTTGACATAGAAAATTAACTATCACAAGCCTTCCCTTTGTAAACTTGGCACCCATACACATCTCCTTAAACCATGCTTAATCTCCAAATAAAGACAATAACAGTCATAATTCTACCTAAGCTAATATAACTGTTCTTTATACAACTAAAACTACACTAACCTCTTCCCCCAAAAAGGAGGTAAAGTCCTTGAGTGATGTTTACTAATCTCTTTGATATCCTGTAACTTAAATACTATGATATAAAACTAACAATTCTTAAATACTATGATATAAAATCAAAACATCTTATGTTACATGATAAAGGAATAATAGTAAAGAAAATAAAAATATTTCCTTTATATATATATATATATACACACACACACACACATACACATACACATACACACACATATACTAATGTATTCATAAAAAACTAAGGAGAAAATACTCATGAGAATTTCAGAATTAATTTCTTAAACTGTTTGCAAGGTGATAGCTAGTATTTATAACTACCTTCTTTCACTACCTGTACTGAATTTCCTTTGCCTTTAGCAATTACCTTAGCTGGTTGTGGTTCTTTAGTTGGCGGCGTGACCCAAACCTTCACAGCTGAAGAGTCTGGACTATTCATAGTCCTGCCGAGATTGGGTGGTTTTTGTTTCCCATTGCCCTTAATCACAGGGAATGGTAATACTAAGAGAATCCCTAACAGATCTCCTTTATTCCAAAAATAATCTTCCTTACCTCCACTGTAGAGTAGTAGTCCAATTTCCCCTTGGTAGTCTGGATCTATCACCCTAGCCAGCACATTAACTTCTTTCTTTGCCTGTTGATTAAGAGGCATGCAGAGCTCAAAGTGGCTAGGTGGCTGCTTTAACTTCCAATTCAATGGACTTACTATTGTGTCACCTGGTGGAAGCATTTGTCCCTCTGGAACTAAGACCTCTAGGCCAGCAGAACATAAGTTTGTAGGAACAGGAAACAAAAATTTTGCTTGTGGGTAACTAGAGGTAATGGTGAGTGGTGCCACTCCCATTTCTGCCCCTTGATTCCTGGGATCATGAATCCTGGTTACTAGAGAAACATCAGAATGTATTGGACTCTGAGTCAGAGCATATACAGCCTTCTGAAGAATGATGTCTCAGCTCTACAACATATTGCTAATACTGTAACTGAATGTTCACAAGGCCACTCCACCATGTCAAGCCCACTGCTTCAGAATGGTGAGGAACATGATAAGCCCAGTGAATCCTATGAGTGTAGACCCACTGTTGCACTTCTTTTGCTGTGAAGTGAGTTCCTTGATCAGAAGCAATGCTGTATGAAATACCATGAGAGACAAGTTGACACATAAAATTAATTATCAGAAAGGATTTTCATAGTTCATTCTGGTGGGGCTTGAGAAACACATCAACTTGTGGTAAGCTGTTATATCTACCTATATATGTGTCTCTATCTATCTATCTATCTATATACATGTCTGTATATTTATGTATCTTTCCATATCTAGATTACTTCAGTGAGAATAACTTAATACTATGAACTACCTATATGTATAGGCATTACTTATTGCAAAAAAAATTAAGCATACACATTCACATAACATATGCCTACAGTGTGTTTCTGATCAAAATCTACACTCCATCTAAACAAGTAATTTATAAAATACTAGTCAAGAGTGTCTTGTTTCTATCCTGGTCCTCGTCTCCTATCACTGCTTGCTTTTTTTTTTTTGTCTTCTATTGGTCTTCTTCTGGGTCCCAACAACAACAACAACACAGTTCTGTTATTCAGAATGATTAACTCAGGAATCAAATATAATCAGCAAAAATCAACCTCCTCCTTAGGCTCAAATTTAAGATTTTAATGTATACAATATCAAAAATTGGACTCATGCAAGTCTTACTGTATATCCCATTTGTTTTCACATGGAATCTTAAAAATCTAGAAAGAATATTTATAAAGTTCTGTTTTCTCTATTATATAAGCAATCTGAAAATTGTCTACTGTAGTTGCCTGTTAATGGATTGGAATTTTTTATTTTCTCTGTTTTGGCTTTTAACTGATGAAAAAACCTTTTAGGCTGAGACTTACCTCAAAAAGTTTTCCCCAACCCCACCTCTTCAATATTCTAATGTTAATTCCTGTGTCAGTGTTATATGTCTCACTAAGAAAACACTACTAGGGGCTGTAATGTTTACTTCTGGTGAGTCATCCTCTGATTATACTTTAGTTTAATGTTTACATATCTCTTCATTCCATTAGGACATGAGTTTTTTTTTTCTTTCTTTCTATTTTATTTCAGCATATTATGGGCGTACAAATGTTTAGGTTACATATATTGCCCCCCCCCAGTCAGAGCTTCAAGTGTGTCCACTCCCCAGATGGTGCGTACCATGAGATTTTTAAGGGTAAGGGCCATATTCTGTTTATCTCTATGTCCTCAGGACTTAATATTATGATACAGAACAGATACTAGGTTGGTTGAGAAAATTAATGTAAGGAAAAGGGCCAATGACCAGGAAGAAGAAAACTGAGTTCCCAACCCCACCACCAAATTCTGTAATTTTGCGCAAGTCAGTTGTAGGCCCTAAGCTCCATTCCTTAGAGTATAGACAGTCAAGTTACTAGATAGTACCAATATCTTTTATTTTAAAAACTTCTTACAATAGTGGACTTTGAAGGTGTTCAATGAACACTCCTTAATGGATCTATTATTATCTGAGCCTTCAAATTTCTCCTGGTTAGACTAAGTCATTGTTTAGAAATTATCCTCAATTGACACTATATTTATAATGAAATTTATGAGCAGAATGTCATCCATGAACAGAATTGGATACTATTTTCTGATTTCTTAAAATGACGACCACTGTTTAAATTCTTTAAGTTGTTAGAGACATGAAGAATAAGTAAATCCTATTTTCATAATGTGTGTACGGAGCCAAGGCAGATGCAAAATTGAGTTCAGAAATCCTAAGAGAACAGAGCTTACACAGAACTGCATAGGATGCACTAGTTTTAAGAGAAAGCTTCACGTAAAAGATCTAGTTAAGAAGAATAATTGCTCCCATTTCTTATTTTGCCCAGATAATATTCACATAACATCCCTATCATCAATTGGGAAATTCACTGGAGGTAACAAAATTGTCCAATTAGCCAAAAGTATTTGCACCAAACAATAGATATCCCAAATAAGTTACCCTAAGAAGATCATTTTCCCTGTCTAATTCTTTGAACATTATGCCTGAAATATTGAAATGTAACACATTTGTTTCTCATGATTATGAGTACTTTAGTAAATAGGGGCCCACAACTCTTTTCAATTGTACCCATGCCTATTATGACAGAGTATCATGGAGAAAACATGATGAAGTGGACACTGCTCTAGAGACCTTACTACATCATTTGTATTCTTTTAAAGTTTAATTACACTTTTCCTCTAAACTTAGTGAAAACACTTTTCCATAATTAACTCCATATTTTAGGATTTACAGATTCAGTTTGAGAAACATAGTAAATTGGGAATTTTCTTTTTTTCATTTATGATAGACACATAATTGCACATATACTCAGGTTATCTCAGTATGTTTATCTCAATATGTAGATGTTTTTAATTCATGTAAAGACAACAAAAAATGTGAAAAAATAAATTCTATTGTGAGCAAGAAATGAGCAAGATTTTATTTTTGTGGATGTTAGATGGTATAAAATATTATAACTATTTTAATATTCATGATACTTGTTGTCAGAGCCTTAGGATACTTGTTGGGGTACTTGTTGACAGTACCCTTAGGTGCTCTTGTCATTTCTATATCTTATGTTTAATCTTACCATAGAACATGGTATAGGATATTGTTATCTGTCAGCTAATGCTGCAATAATTCTGTATAATAAATTATTCTGTATAACAAATAACCCCAAACTAAGTGGTTTAAAACAATAAATATATTGATCTTACTTATTTGTCTTCATATCAACTGTGGATTAAGTGATCCCAACTAGGCTTACTGGACTCTGCTTCAAGCTGCAAGAGTGCTGAGCTTAACTCCAAGTAATGGGTTAGATTCAGGTCTGTTCCACTTCACTTTGAATGTCTATCAATAACAATTAAAAGTTTCAAATTTCATCTCACTTGTATGCTGACAAGTTACCTGCCACAATTTCACAGATGATGGCAGAAGACATGAGACTCATTGTTCAGTGGCAAAGGACCTTATTATTTATTATTGCTGCTCTTATTATTTTATTTCATTTTTAAGTGTTCATACCACAGCAGACAGCATGAGATTCTGTTTTCCTTGGTTTCTCTTGCCCCTTAAGCTCCATGGAGGTTATGTGGAGGCAGGCCTAGGTGGATTCTATGCCCCTAATTAATCTGTGTCATAGTTAAGGAACCGTGAGCTTAGGAAATTAATTTTTTAAAAGAGACTCCTAGCAAACCTGCCCAGTCATTGCCCCAGATGGAGCCATTAGCTTCATTTTTCTGGTCAAAAATCTGCTCTCTGCCTCAGAGGGAAATACAGTCTCTGATGTCCGAGGCTGTTTTCTCTATAAACATTAAGGCAATAATGTTCAAGAACAAAGCTGCCAAGGCCTTTTGCTCCGAAGAAATACATAAATGTGAGAGATCCATGAAGAATTGTCTCCAAATGTCCTTTTTAGACCAATGTCTACCTCCAAGGTATATTCTTACAGTGTATGGCACGAGCACATCTGCTAACATTCCGTTGGACAAAGTAAATCATACCACTAAGCCCAAAGTCAGTGTGACAGGGAAGTATACCTTACCTCAAGTGAAATAGAAAAGAGAATGAATATTTGCTGAGCAATAATCCAATCTATCCTCAAAGAGTATTGAAATTCTTTGCTTTTCTTTGATGCTAATGCTAATTGTAATTAAAGGCTATTTTATCATCATTGTATTGTTCATACACTGCCAGATTATTTCAGCAGGTGATCAGTATTGTTTGTTTGGTTTTGGCTTGATGAATAAATGTCCATATCAGATGTTCAATATAATTAATGCTTCGGAGATTATCTATTCATATCAGATACATATATGCATATATAATATTTGATGATTACTAATCCTATTGCAATATGGTACTTAAAAGACTTTACAAGAATGTGTTCCCTGGAGCTAGACTGTCATTTTTCCAATCCTAAATCTTCCACTTACCTAGGCAAATTACTCAGCCTTTATATACGTCAAATCCTTTATTAGTAAAAGGGGGCTAAATGTAGTACCTACCTCATAGAGTTGTTATAAGCATCAATTGAGTTAATATATAAAAAGCACATAGAACAGCTCTGACACATATCAATCCTCAAAAGTGATGGGTATCATTATTACTAGGCATACTGTTAGAAAATTTACATGTATTAATTCTAATAATAACCTACAAGATTGGTAATATGTCTATTTTATATATAAAGTCATCAACTACTAAATTATTTAGTAATAAACTAAAATTAGTATCCCCTTCTACTACCAAGAAACTATTATTTCAAAGCTAGAACTATCAAATCTTTACAAGACAGAAGTTCAAGAGTGAATTTTGAATATTTCTAAAGTAGCTAAATGGGCTTTCAATGTTTATTCTCTACCTCAAAATTTTAAAATATTCTTAGAAAATTATGGGATTCTTTGCCTTCTGAAGGGAGAAGATGGCAGCAATAATAATAGTAGTAATAATCATAATTATAAAAATAATACTAAAATTTAAAACATAACAAAATATAACCTCAATGATTTTGGGATTTTAACGTGAGCCTTTTTTGAATCAGTGAAATATATATGTATTTGTATTTTTTTCTCTATAATTTGGCCTTTTTATAGTTTCAAGATGCTTTAGCATGGATGCTAATTTTGACAATATGGTGATCATGAAATTAACATTTTTTTAAATTTTCAGTGCATTGGGCCCATTTTGTTTATTTTTCATTCATTTATTTTTTGAGACAGGGTCTCACTGTGTTGTCCAGGCTGTAGTCCAGCAGCATGATTATAGTTCACTGTAGTCTCCAACTCCTGGGCCCCAGAGATCCTCCTGCCTCAGCTAGCACTATAGGCATGCTATACATGGCTGATTTTTTTCTTTTTTTTGAGATTGGACTCATTTTAGCTCTGGTTTTCCAAATGAATGTGAAGGCATATTCCTCATTAATGGGAGTACGTATCAAAATTCCAAAATAAAGGGTGCTGAGTATGGGCTATTACTGAATGACTTTTAGTTCTGTAAACTGTCATTTTTTTTT
The DNA here is from genome assembly GCA_963574435.1 of Cheirogaleus major. Lineage (NCBI taxonomy): Eukaryota > Metazoa > Chordata > Mammalia > Primates > Cheirogaleidae > Cheirogaleus > Cheirogaleus major. The sequence continues at coordinate 33,002 of CAUYPO010100310.1, read as the reverse complement.
CCCTTCTCACTGTGTAAATGCATCGTACCTCTTCCTCTAACATCACTGTGCTCTTTCTGCTAACCTTAAAAAATACTGACTTCCCACCACACTTTTTTTTGCATCTTTTAAAATGCTAATTTTCATTTTATTAGGCCTATTTATGTATTTCTTTCCCAGTTAATTAGTACCTAAGATAGTGAGAGAACTCTCTGCGGAGGACTTTATTGATCAGACCAGGAAGGAACATTTATCACTTCATTTTATAGCTAAAACCTTTTTACAATGGAAGAAAAAAATCAAATCTGTGACAACTAATCATCTCTACCACAAAATCATTTATATTTTTTCACAAAAATAAACACCTTCATAAAAAACACTTTGAACACTAAAATAAACACCACCACAAATAACTCTTTAATCCACTGTATGTTTTTAAATTGTCCTTTTATTTATAACATACTTTGTTCCACATATTACCTTTTTTTTGTAAATTTTGATCATGTTTCCGTGGTATTGTATGTATTGTCAATAAAAGTAATCCCATCTAATGATTTTGAACATAAATTTAACTTTCTTGGATGCCAATTTTTACCATATTTCTTCTGTTTTTATTTTTCTGCTATTCAAATTACTTTTAAATTTTTCAATTGTAATAAGTGTGTTTATGATAATTCAAACAATAAAGCTGTATATATTACAAATTAATTGTCTCTATCTTTGATCCCTTATCATTCATGTATCCAAGACAGTCAAAATTCATAATATATTCTGGTTTCTAGTACAATTTTTCTATTATTATATTAAACATATAAAAGTTTTTTTCTTTATTAAAATTATAGTACTAAAATTACTTGGTAGTCTAAAGATTCTTTTCTTTGCTTAATAAAATGAGTAACATCTAGCAAAAAATTTGTAGGTCTAATTCATCTTTTAAATAATGACCATGAAGATTTTGTGATATTTTTTGCTTCCCCAAGTAATTCAAAACATTTTGGAAGGGGCCTCTACTAACTAGTGTAATAGAATATCTCTTTGCTTTGTTTACTTGCTTATTAGGGGATTAAGTCATTTGGGGAGGGGCATGATTTGATTTCCTTCTCCTATTCATGTCCTTGCCCCACTTTTCTTTTTTGTTGTTGAGTTATGCATATTTTTATGTATTCGGGATTGTATTTTGTATTTTATATGGTTTGCACATATTTCTTCCCACCTGTCACTTGTCTTAACTTTGTGGGTTTTTTCATCATATAGACATTGTATATTTTGATGCAGTCAAATTTACAAAAGTTGCCTTTGTAGCTTTTTTCCCCAATAAATTTAGGGGATACAAGTGGAGTTTTTTACATGCATAAATTGTGTAGTGGTGAAGTTTGAGTTTTGAGTGTACCCATCACCCAAATAATGTACATTGTACCCAATAGGTAATTTTGCTTTTTCATTCTTTTCAAATGTTTTAATATTAACATAGTTACATTTATCAATATTTCTGCATTGTGATTATTTTATGTTTCATTAGGAAATTCTTTCCCAATCCTAAAGTCATAAAGCTATTTCACTTTTTTAAATAGTTTTAATTTTTTCATATTTAGTTTATTAATCTACCTGAAATTTATGGAAAGTCAATTTTCTTAGTGCCATTGTTTGATCAGTTTATTCCACCCGCTTCATGTATTTTCCAATACAACCAAGTTCTCTGACATGCTTGGGACTCTTTTTTTAATCACATTTCATTGATTTATTTGCCTATTTCTTTGCCAATAACACCTGTTTTGATTACTATTTTACATTTAATAAGATAACATCTGCCTCCTTAATCTTCTTTAGAGTTGTCTTATCTCTTTTAGGATCCTATATTTTCCACCTTAATGTTTTAATTAGTTTTATTGTGCCACAAAAATAACTTGTTTGGATTTCTATTGGAATTGTATTGAACTTATAGATTATTTTGAAGGAAAACTAACACTTGAAAATATTGTGTACCTTCTCTGTTTTTGAATCCTGCTAAATACTTCTACTTGATATAGCTTTGTCTTCCCTCTGGAATTTAGGGAAAGATGGAGTAAATAGATTCAAATTTTTGTCTTGAAATTAGATTTCTAAAAACATATAACTCATTGTCCTTCAATCACATAATTGTTTTTCACAGGATAGCACATACTATAAGACATTATGCTAATGTTTGTGGGTGTAAGCTTCAATCATAGACAACTATGTTCCATATAGCCCACTTCAAATATAGTTGGCCTCAGTGAGGTGTGATGTTACACAAGCACCTTGAAAGTTCTACAGATGTACCAATGACTCATGTCTTTCCGGACTATATATTATAATCCTGAAATTTAAATATAGGGGTCTAGTACCTGATATTTCACAACTCCTCATTTTGGAAATAATTACTGTAGCTCCAGGACCTTTTTACATGACAGTTATACCTCCAAGGTAATTTAATCATTGATGCATTTTCAAAAATCATTGTATACAACAATTCCAGGATACCTGGCAAATGAAGAAAAAGGACAAAATAGAAAAAGTCTTATTTGGAGAAGAAGAAGAGATCCACTTATAAAAAGACTGTTTGGATAGGGCAACTATGGGATTCGGGGAGGAGAGGATGCACTATTTAGAGGAACAGCATAATGCAGAGTTCATTGTCCTGGCAGAAGATGGGTGCATGACTAATGGGCAGAGAGTGATTTGGTAAGGAAATATTGAATAGTGGCAAAAGCAAGCTTAGCCCCCTTTCATAGTTTTTCATTAATCATATGTATCCTACAGTAGATAAAGCTCCAGACAGGAAGGTGATGGCTATGCATCTGTGGCTTTGGCAAGCATGTTGAGGTAAAGGATATGAGAGAAGTCAGTTGCAAGCTTGGCTGGAAAGAAAGTGAAAGCCATGCAACTTCTTAGTGCACTCTTTTGATTCAGAATTTTAGAAATAAGCCTTCTGTATATATTAAAAACTCTACATGCCACGCACTTAGTATGGAAACTGAGAAAATATTTAAAATTATGAATGGGGCATTTAGGTAGGTGGAACACCAAACCTACAACATGAATTTGAATGTAATATTGGCCTTAAAACTTCTTCTCTTGAAAATATGTGCTGGGAATTTTAATCTCCACATATTGTCATTATTGATTTCTAATGTTGGCACAAAATCCATTTCTGACTTTAGGTGAGCTTGAAGAAAATAGAGCAGTTATTTTGTCCTTTCAATAAATGGCTGAACTTTATCCCCTTACTATTGAGCTTACTTCAAAACTCGTTGAATTTCCCCCTTGGCAGATTTGGAGGAACAGGAATCTAAAGCCTGGGCAGCAGTTCCTCAGCTTTATAATGGCAACATTCCATTAGAAGGCAGTGTGGCCTGTCTTGTGAAATTGTGCACCCATAACATGGCATTGTGTGACATCTTGTCATTTCAATCCTTTCATTCCTGCTGTTGATTTCCTTTCCATAAACACAATGGTAGTGCAAAAGTGTGTTCATAAAAACTGTAATAGTTACTGTAAAATATACATCAATTTTAAAACTTGTTTAATTATTTTTGTTTCCAAAAGGGAAAAGAGGAGAACATACCGGAAAGATTTTTTCCACTAGGAAAAAATTTAATTTAATCTTTTCTTATGGGCATGAATAAAGAAACTGTCTTGTCCTGGTTCACAGGTACATGATTTCTTCTCAATTTTCTTCCTCTCAGTTTTTGTTGACAACTTAAGTCTGAGAGAGATCAAAGTCCCCTAGGAATGTTGATAAATAAAAGCACCTGTAGCACTGTCATGAGGTTCTCCTGGCAGGGCTCTCTTCTTTGCTTTCTGTTATTCTCTAGGTAGGGGCTTCATGAACACCTTTCTCTTGTTCCTTTTCACACCCTCCCTGAACCTTTGTTTTCATCCACACTTCTTAGGAACAGAGAATAACTTGATGCTGCCTGTCTGATTGTAAGATATTTGCTAGGAAAGCAATGCACAGAAGATAAAGAGGCAGTTTCCTGCTGCAGGGCTACAACCACTGGAAATCAAATTTTCCAAGGTTTCTTTGTTGTTATAGTATAGTGGATTTTAATTTATTGTGCCTTAGGCACTTCGCTATTTCCTAGATATCGTGGTATTTGAAATTTTCATCTTCTACGATAATTTCACATGGTTTTAGAGACATGACTTAATTCAGATGAGTTGAATATTATTAAATGATGAAAATAGTAACACAAACAAGGACAGTTGTTTTCATGCCCAGGAATTGTGCTAAGCACTGAACATGCATCAGATGATTTAACTTTCACACAGTACTGTGAGGAGTAGGTTATTACTACTCACTCCCAAATGACAAATATATAAACTGAAGGTCAGAGACCGTATGAAACTTATCCAGGGTCACAGAGCTGGTGAGTTTAGGGGTATGATTCACACTCAAGGAATATGACTTCAGAGACTGTACTCTTAACCTCATGCATACGGTCTCCAGTGCACATTGACCAAGTGTGTTCATTTTACAATCTGTCAGAGAACCTGTTACAGGTCTATAACACAAGGTGAACTGAAGTATTTAGTGAGCGAATTAATTCTTTCTTTCAACAGACATTCATTATGGTTACTTTTTGCCGGGCACTGCTCTGGACACAGGAAATACAGCCACAAACAAGATAGAGAGAGAAACTGCAGCTGTGGAATTCATATTCTTGCAGATGGATGAGAAAATAATGGTAAGTCTCCCAGTTTGCATGGTGCATTTGCTGACATATTCGTGAATTTTCTACATGAACCAATGAGTAATTTGAATACCACAAATTCATACTTCAAGAAGCAGTGCTTTAATCATTAATTTTCTTCATCATTGTGACAAGAAACATGTCTTATTTGTGTGGGCATCCTCGATGAGCACAGCACCTTGTTATCTAGCGTTTAGTGGTTCCTCAAAAATTATTTATTGAATGACAGATTGTTATGGAATTTAAAAATTATGTTACTTTCTGATTTTAAAGAGAAATGGGCAATTTGTCCTTGGGAGTAATATATATCAAGTCTGATTCTTATCGATGGGCCATGTGCTTTTGGAGTAATTTTACTGCCGGACTTGATCAAAAATATGGAATTTCAAAGCAGTGCAATATATAAACATTGTGGTTACATTTTATGACTTTGCCTCACCCAATTAAAAAAAATATCAAAGCAGTGCAATATATAAACAAATACTGGATTAATAGAGGTGCTCAGATATTTTTTATTAACTAAAAATATGCTCATTTTAGTTTTTAAATGAAAAAAATAACAGCAAGTCTTTCATGATTTGCTTTGTATTTTTTGGTTTAACCATTTGTAGATGGAGACTTTGTTGTCTAGAATCTCCTACATTTCTCTGGAACACTTACTCGTTGAAAGTGATTACTCCTCTCTATATTGAGCATAAAATACTCTCTTCCTCCACAGGGAAATAATTTTTCCACTGTTTATTTCCATTTTGTGTTTTAGATGCTTTAAAAGGCAATATTATACTGTTACCTGCTTTCATTGAATAAAAAGACTAGTCACACTTGACAAATTGCGTGCCAGCCAATGTCAGTGAGGAACACCATGTCAGAACTAAATTGTTCAGGAAGGCCTGTAGGAAACCATGAGCCTAGGGAGAAGCAGGCTTGCTCCTTGGTTTCCTCACAGCAGGTTTGCAGTAAAGAGGAAACGAGAACATAATCTCAGTTCTTAGAGATATAGACATTTAGAACTGAAGGAAACCTGGAGATGGATATTCCTCTAATTCTATAGAGTGATTATCAAGAGGACCAGACACTAAGGAAGTAGAACACTTTTCCTTGCCTTCTTATGTATGTGAAATGGGAGCAAAGACAGGGCTATAATCTAGACAACCTGAAGCCTGCTGGCTGTTCAGTGAATTAATTCATTCTTTACTTCATTCAGTGCACTGATCTGAGTGTATGGAAATGAGCAGTCATAGTTCTTGCCCTAAAGGAGCACACTGTCCAAATAAGATGGCCTGTTTATGTTTGGCCAAGGAAGTCTCAGAGCAAATATTGTAGGGTGCAATGAAGGCTGAGGGGGCAACATCTAACTACCTGGGACAGGAAGGAGGAGGGAGATCTGGAAAGGAGATTGCATTGACACAAATTGGAAAGGATACTAGCTAGACTCAAGACCCAGCAGGCTCTTTATTTTGATCTGATTCCTCACCAAAAAAAAAGCAACTTTTTTTTTTTTGAGAGTCTCACTCTGTTGCCTGGACTACTAGAATGCCCTAGCATCAGCCTCGCTCACAGCAACCTCAAACTCCTGGGCTCAAGCGATCCTCCTGCCTCAGCCTCCCGAGTAGCTGGGACTACAGGCATGTGCCACTATGCCTGGCTAATTTTTTCTATATATATTTTTAGTTGTCCAGCTAATTTCTTTCTATTTTTTAGTAGAAACGGGGTCTCGCTCTTGCTCGGCTGGTCTCGAACTCCTTACCTCAAACGATCCACCAGCCTTGGCCTCCCAGAGTGAAAAAAAAGCAACTTATTGTACTCAGATCTAAATGAATGTTACAATTTTAATCACCAAGAATCAGTGTGATCAGGAGTATGTAGAGAAAAAACAAACAAACAAAAAGTCAAAAACAAGTGTACCTTCATAGAGTCACAGTTGCATGAAGCATTTCTCAGATTCTTTGGATCACAATGCCTGGAAAGACAAAAATCTTTTAATAATGAGACTCCAGGAAATTCAACAAAAACATTTCCTACATTCAGGAAATCTTGTACTGTCAGAGCATTTAACCTAAAATGATAATGGCATGAAGCTCATATACAAGGATGTAAAAACCATAACAGCACATCAGAAGTCATTCGTGGCTTCTCCCAGTACTTTCTGTTATCTCTAACTTTGTATCTACGTTCAGTTTATCCTTCAACATGTGATGCAATTCCAGGAGAAGTAACCAGATGGGTTTGGGTAATATTAAACTATAAGGGTTCTCAAAGACAATGTATTAGCTATTGATAATTTGTTAACTCAAGGATATTCCTCCTTCTCCTTTAAAATTACATTAGAAGAGATTTCAATTGCCACTATAGAAACTGTATAAATTTTCTACTTAAAACTATAAATTTCTGCAGTCCATCTTATGGGAAAAGATTTTGTAAGTCTTTTCTAAAATTTAACATAGTTCAAAATTTATAAAACTGACCCAGGGTCCCGAAATAAATCTGTATTTAAACTATATTTCTGGCCTTTTAGGAGACTGCTGTAATTTTAATTTTAAATTCTATTTGATTGATATAAATATATTTTTGTTTAATAATATAGGCCATGGAGTAATTTAAACAGGAGACTTTTCTTTTTTTATGCTGAAACCATTAACAGAACAAGAAAATCTGATAGAAAAATAAGCCAGAATACAGTGATGTCAGAAATAATTTAGCCCTTTAGAAGTTTTGGATTGTTCAACATAAACACTAATAAAGTAGAGTCTGCAGAAGAGATGGAAGAGGCTCTGGGACAAGTATGGAGAAATTGCTCCTTTCTTCTAAGCCTGTATTCTATGTCTTTATGGAAATCTCCTTTATACCAAAGTATTTCCAATATTCAGTATCTCTTTTTATTTGACTCTGGATTGGAGCATCTTTTTGCTTTTCAGAACTCATGGTACAAATGAACTATCAGTGTTTTGAATCATTGAGATTTTGAAATTATTTTTTTTCTGGAGCACAAACTTGCTTATCCTGACTCATTCAATCACCTTCCATGAACATGAGACCTATTAATGAAACTAGCATTCAAGACCAAGATGTAATAAAAATTCTTCTAGACATAGACCTGGGCAAAGAATTTATGACTAAGCCCCAAAGGCAAATACAGCAACAACAAAAATGAATGGGACTTAATTAAATTAAAAAGCTTTTGCACAGCAAAGGAAATAATCAACAGAGTAAATAGACAACCTACAGATTAGGAGAAAATATTCACAAACTATGTATCTGACAAAAAGCTAGTGTCCAGAATCTACAAAGAACTCAAACAAATCACAAGAAAAAGTCAAACAACCCCATTAAAAAGTGGGAAAAAAACATGAACAAAAGTTTTTCAAAAGAAGATATACTAATGGCCAGTAAACATATGAAGAAATGCTCAATATCACTAATCATCAGGGAAATGTAAATTAAAACCAAAATGAGATATTACATTACCCTTGACAGAATGGCCATTATTAAAGTGTCAAAAAACAATGGATGAGTGCAGAGAGAAAGGAACGCTTATACACTGCAGGTGGGACAGCAAATTAGTACAACCTCTATGGAAGACAGTATATAAATTCCTCAAAGCAATAAATGGAGATTTACCATTTGATCCAGCAATCCCACTACTGTGTTATCTGCCCAAAGGAAAAGAAATTATTTTATCAAAAAGACACCTATACTCGAATGTTTATTGTAGTACAACTTACAGTCACAAAGATGTGGAATCGACCCAAGTGCCCATCAATTCAGGAGTGGAGTAATAAAATGTGGTGTATATAATACCATGGAGTACTACTCAGCTATAAAAAGGAATAAAATAATGTCATTTCCAGCAACTTGGATGGAACCAGAGACCATTATATTAAGTGAAGTATGTAAAGAATGGAAAAACAAACACACATGTACTCTGTAATAATTGGGAACTAATTGACAGGTATACATGGGCACAAAGAGATGTAAAGATCATTGGAAATCAAGAAGGGGGGAGGGGTAGAGGGGAGGGGTAAAAACCTACCTATCGGGTACAATGAACACTATTTGGGTGATGGGCACACTAAAAGCCCTGACTTAAGCATTATAAAAGATATCTATGTAACAAAAACATTTGTACTCCCTTAATATTTTGAAATAAAAAGGAATTTGTATTGGAAATGTAATTGAGGTTATGAATTTCTTGAGTTGATTCCTTCCAAGTTTATTATTTGCTCTTTTCATTGTCCTAAATTTAATAATCTCTCACATTAATTCAGCCAATCCATATTAGGATATGGAAAGATTCTAATCTTCCCTCTCTAGGTAACTGCCTTGGATATCAAAGAGATTGCAAGTCTCTGTGACAACTCCTATAGTGTTATTTCTCTGACAACTTCTCAATAGTCTATAATAATGTAGTCACTGGACTCATTTCAGGCATTCATGTCACAAAAGTTCGTGACAAAAATGACACTGATTGGCAGGTTTGTTTGGAGCTGGAAATAGGGGCCAAAACTAGAAACACATGAGCTCAATAACTTTGCTTGATACTTGGCTTTGTGAGCAGCAAGTTGTAAAAGATGCACTCAACTGCTTTCCAAGGGAAAGGACTCCTGCTCTACTGCTTTTTCTGTCTGAAATTCTTTACTCAAACTCAAAATATATTAATCAGGAGTAGAAAATTACTTCCTTTGAGGAAAGATCAGAGTCCTTGTTCCAGTAGCTTTCTGGAAACCCAGCACAGCAAGGAGCATGGCTTTTGCAGGTAGGACCATCTGAGCCCAAAGTCCTAAAGTGGATTCATGCTCAGCAGTCACACAAATATTTGTTTGTCAGTGTGTAGTCTAAATTGCTTTCTGGTCCTGTGTGATTTGTGTTAGTTTTATATCTTATCTTCTCAATGATTATATTATTATATTTTTTTCCTCTACCTAAATTTATACTCCTTGTATCCCAAAATGAAGGAGAGGCTGCCTGCCTATCAATTTAACTTTAGTGATTCCTTATGCTACGTAAGGGAGTAATTGTAGAAAATAAGCTGAGAGATTCATGAAACATCATCTGTTCAATAAATTTGATTTGTCCCAAATAAAACAATTGTCTCAATATGATTAAATAATTATATTTCCTCCCAAATCAATTCCTCCTTTTGCATTTACTGACTTGGTTAGGGAAACTCTATTTGCTGTAAAATAATGCTGGACTCTAGCCATAGCCAACTTTGCACTTTCCTGTACCCTTGCATGCTTGTACAACACAAAGCCCCCTTCACTGAACTTCTACAATACCTTTCAGGATCATTTCCTCCTACTCTATTCCCACTATCATTTCCCTCAAGCTGTAGAATTCATTTCTAACATTTAATGGATCCCTTTTTTGTGCTTATATTGTCCTTATAACACTTTTCCCAAGAACACTGATGAGGTGGTACTGTAGCAATTTCTAAAGGCCAGGCTCCACTGCTGGATTGTGAGATTTCAAAGACAGAGCCATCACATGTGCCCCTGTGTATACACATCTTGAAGAGGGCCCATTACATAATTAGTTCTTAATAAATGGCTGTTTAATGAAGACTTTCTTAGTTTGTCTGGTGCCTCTAGTCTCTCCTCCCATGCATCTTCAGCCAATTTTAAGATGTTAAAATTCTTAAAATAGAGCTTCATTCCTGAAACTCTACTTGTACAAAACACTCGTTGTCACTCTATTTATTGCTTAACAAATAAGGTGCATACTCTTAAGCCAGATATTCGAAAGACTTCTCCATCAGCATGAATTTCCAAATCTTTCCCAAATCACTGCTCCAGAAAATCTACCACAAAACTTAACTGTACTACTTGCTTTTTTTCCTATATTAGTGTCTCAACTGTGTTTTGCTCATGATATTTTCTCTACCTCAAGTGGTTTCCTCCTTTCTCTTCATCTTTGAGCCTCATCTTTATGTATTCAACAATATAGTTGGAGTACACCTCCAATCCTCAGTCATTTAGCGAGCCTTAATGTCATTCCTGCCATAACCCAGACACTGTATGTAGCAGACCACATACAGAAATAGACGGTGCCATTGTCTACTGGAAGAGTTCAATTCTGGTGGGTACACAGATGTGCAAACTCTTAGAATACAGTGAAGCGCATGCATGTGGTACTCTGGGAACTCAAGGGATATGCACTTATCCCAGGCTAGAGAGAACAGTGTTGGAAAATGCACCTTGGAAAAGCTGTAATATCTGGGTTGAGTTTCAAAAACCAGGTAGAAGTTAGCTAGAAAAATGAATGGGGTAAGAATATCGTAAGCAGAAAGAGCAGGCAGCATCAAGCTTTGGTGATTCTAGCAGGATGGCACACTTGAGGCAGTACATATAAGTCCCACAAAAATTTGCCTACCTTAGAACTTCCATAGAATCATGTTTCTATTACTCATGGACATACCACTTGTTGCCCTATATTACATCCATTAACATGCTTATCATATTTTCATTATTAGAAAAAAATGAGAACTATGCCTGATTCATCACCCTAACAGATCCTATAAAAGGTCTTCCATTTACATAGAGCATAATTGATATATGTTTGTTGAATGGATAGATAATTTTAGATTGAATCGCCATGAATTGTCACTTCAGGAATACTGGGCATTTGAACTTTCAGTATGTGGTTTATTACTTTCAATGAGAGCTTCCCAATGTGCTATCTTACTTTTAGGGTATCTAACAAGAGAAAATCTGGGAAGCTATTTAAATTTAAGAAAATATTATCAGAGCTCTGATAACTGTCATGACATATCCTTCTGACATTATGGTACATATTCAATGTTATTGGCATATGCTAACAAAGCAAGTGAAAATTCCCTATCTGGTAATGTCAGCCTTGCCTAGGCCACCTATAATACTTGTGGGGATTGTAGCAAGAGAACAAATAAAGACCCGTGTATCATAAATCTACATATTTAAAAGTTATGAATAACTCTAAGAAACTCTTAAATAAAATGTGTTCTATGATTCTATCTTGGAAAGGTAACGTCCTAATCACCTGTAAGTTAGGTTTGAATTATGAACTCTTAGACTCTTTGCACTTCTAGATTAGAAGTTAGTAGCATAGAAAAAAAAAAGAAACCCTTAGGCAGGTGCTAGCATTTGTCTCCCTATCTCTTCTGCCCTCTTTGCATCTTCCCACACTGGGAGGGGCCTTGAACTGTTGTGGACACCTACACATACAGATTAAAAATGTATTTCCACCTTCCCACTAGCATCTGCCACTTGGTTAGCCCTTGGGCCTAGGGATGTACACACCTAAGTCAGGTCTATCCTCAGCAAGATGGGTCTAGAGGAAATCCCACATAACCCTGGACATGGACTCAGGGACATTTGAGAAGGGAATCCCCTGGACGTGAGTACCCAGATTGTGGGTTAGAAGTGGTGTGTTAATCATCCCACTGGTAGCCCTGGCAGAGAGGCTAAGCCAGGACTCATCGGTGCTTAGACCTAAAGGTAGTGTTTCTGCTTCCTAAACATCTCTCCTAAACATATTATTTCACTCCCATACAGATGTAATCACCATCATATGTATTTAGTAGCTTCATGTAAATTTTCAGAGAAATTAATGTTTCATCCTCAAGAAAACTATAGTTAGTGAAGTGCATGTAATGAACATACGTAGAAGATCTGGAATTCTTGAAACATATAGCAGAATATTTTGTGAGGATCTCAGGGGTGCAAATAATCAAAATAGTGATTATAATCATTTATGAAAATGATTTATGATGATGGATGAACCAAGAAATAATAAAAAAGGACTCTATATAAATTTTTAAGAAACAATGAGAATTTCTATGAGAAATTGAAACAAAAAATCTGTCCGCAGAAAACTTAACATCAGGATAGCTGACAACTAGACTCAATCTGTCAAAAATATCTCTAGTTTCCTGAAATGGTAGAGAACAATGGGATCTCCATCTGATAAGGTAAAATCCTTTGCCAGAAATGCTTGCTCAAACTTTTTTAAATTTATTTAAAAAATAATCATAAAAGTGGAATTTGGGAGACTTCCATTAAAATTACTAACAGAGCTGTAAGTTTATTATAAACCTCTACTAATTTATGATGACATTAAATTGGTCATCTTTCTCAATGATAACTATAAAACCATAATCTGTTTCAAAACACAAATTAATTTAGTGAGAGTTAATTTTTAAGAATCATAGAGCTTTAGAAAAGTTATGACTTGATGTCTGTGGATGGCAACTGAGAACAGCAGAAAAAAAAGCCAGATTCAGATTGGAACTGCAGCTCTTATTGGATGTATGACTTTGGGTAAGGCACTGAAAACTGCATTACTTTGAGAAGCAATTTGTCAATATAAAATAGGGACAATAGTATCTAATATTATTGTTGTGAAGACTAAATTGGCCCACATATGAAAGTGCTTTGTAAGTTGCATTGTGCTGTACAACCGTTATATGCTAATATTAATATTATTTGTCTCCACTCCATCTCACTGTGATTTCTGACATATCATATATGAACTGTGAATCCCCCACTAGCTGATTTACTTCTTTTCAGCTCAGTAGCAGTTAATCCCTCAAATTTGAATCACTCACTGCAGAGCTCTCAGTCATTAAAATGACTGATCTGAATCAAGGTGTCTTCTTGCTAGTTGTTGCTTTCATCTTAACAAGCAATTAGGATCAATTATGTAGTCATCTATTTGATTGTTGACAACTGAGACTTTCTATAACTAAAATAATTGCCTTAGCTGTGTTTTTGGTCAATCCTGCATAATCTCCAACATCACTTTAATGATTTTTTTCTTCTGAAGAGAGTTAAAGTGTACATGATTGAAATAACAACACATAAGATAAGGAAAGTTTCTACTATATCCTACAATGTGTGTGTCTTGAGGAAGTAAAAGACGCATTTTATATCAGCAAGTATATCCCAGAACCATAAAAAATCATCAGATGAAGTAGAGGTCCTTTAAAGATGGGGAAAAATATACTGTTGGATAGTCAACTATCAAGATCAAACAAAGCCACAAACAAACCTGAGTTGATTATGGTTATGGACTAGGAAAAAGATTAGAAGGTGTTAATGAAGAGTCAGAATTCAAAATAAGGTCTATGCCACACAAAGTCTATGCATTTGTGCCACTCTTCAAATCCTCTGTACCTTTTACATAACTCCTTAGGCTATGATTTACAGCTTTATCTTCCTCCTCTCCCTGATTTTGTGGGAATGACTTATTTATTTTACTTGTTTAATATGAAGAATTTTTAGCATACACAAATATTGACAGATGAACATAATATGCACTCAGGTATCCATTCCCCAGACTTAAAAACCATCACCCTATGGTAAATCTTGCTTTATCTACAGTCCCTCTACATCCCCTTTCCGTCTGTAAAATCTTCAGTTTGCGTAGCTCAAAGATACACATTTTTTTTAAAAAATCCTAATTACGATACTATTTTGCACTTAAAAATAGTTTATTAATGTCATCAAATATCCAACTCAAAATTACAGCTAATTCTTACATTCATATATAAGTTTTTATATTGTTTAATAAATATCTAAATAATACTTGTATATTTAATGATGGATATACATTTTGTACTGTTTAATCCACATATTTTACCTTTTTCTGTTTCCTCCATTTCCCTACCATTCAATAATAAATACTAAATGCAGGCTTCTGTAGAAAACTAACCCTTCTAATTTGGTTTCTGTGGCTTCTAATCCTTACAAAGGTATTGCAAATTGGACATTGATACCCTCATTCTCTCTTGCCCAGCACTGTGCTTCAAACATAGGGATGTCTGACTACAAATTCTTCATTTTTCTATGATACCAAGAACTTTCTCATTTCATCCTAAAGGCACACAAATGTTTTATACTATCATCCACATTTTTACTGCTGAATGCCCTTGCCATGCAATTTTCTCTCACAGTCATGCTTTTCAGCAGACAAAGGAGGAAGCTAATGCATTTCTTAAGATAAACTAATCCCTGTCAAAAGCTTTAATGAAAACTTAGATATGGAGTGGTACTTAGCGAGCACTATTATGGAATAATTAATAACAAGTCAAGTCAAACTCTTCTCATTTCATAATTTTGACAGGGTTCATTTTTTTTTTTTTTACTAGAATGGTGGATGAGGGAAAGAGCACAGAAGACAGTGTATGCACTTCATTAGGGATTTTATAAAAACCTCTCACAATATCCTAGTGGTGGTGATAAAGAATCAGGTGTTGTGTGTTACTAATATTATTTAAATTCAGACAGCCAAGACAAATTAAATAAAAAATGTTTGAAAGGCCAATACTAAATCTAAATACAGTGTAAAATATTCATCCAGATTTGAGAAACTAAATGAGAGATAGCAACTAGGACATTCCAAAGTTTTAATAAAAGTGTGTGACTGATACGAGACCCTGATCAAAGCTTCTCATCTATTATGCTATGGCTTTTGACTGTATTCTAATCATGTTCCCTACATGTTCTGTTCTTAAGTGCTCCTTGACTCATAACACAATGGATAAATTGTTCAGAGCTTCCTTAGCTTGATGTGGGAGGCACTTTGAGGCAGAAAATTAAGGGTCAAGGACCTACCATCTTGTATGAGATAAAATAATTTGATATATCAACATTTGCAACAGCACATAACATAACATGGAAATAATAACTTACAGAGGCAATGTGCCATAGTGAATAAGGGGGCAGAACTATAATTACATTACCTGAGTTTATGTCTCAGCTCTGCTACTCACTAGCTGTGTGGCCTTGGGAGAGGTACTTAACCTCTCTGCTTCAGTATCTGAATCTGCGAAATGAAGATGCTAATACTAGTGCTTAATTCGTATGGTGGTTTAGAGTATCCAATAGTTAATACAGGCAAATGACCTTAAAACATTGCTAGTATACGACAAGCACTACATAAATGTAGATAATGGTTACTATTACTATCAATGAAAATGAAATATATAGATATTTCTGTTGGGAGAGAATTTTCCATGGGTCTGATGTTTCTCTATATACATTGCAAATAGGCATGCTATTCAGGACTATTTTTTTTTTTAGATGTTTTCAGATTGAGCAACCTTGAGAAATAGAGATAATGTCTCTTGTTCAGGTAAAGGCCAGACAGGCTTATTACCTGTTATAGAAGATTTGGGTTCCCTAAGCTCAAGGTTCCTCAACTTACTTTGTGTATAGGTGTCACCTAGTTGTTTTCATATTGTTCTGTGGAAATCGGAACTCAAGGATCCACTGCGAATGCTGATACTCTGACTATTGCTATGAGTAATATACCATACTTTGTCTTTGATTCAGGATTCTCATGTGTTCTGAAAGTATTCATGAAGCTGTGTCAGGCTAACTTGTTAGCTTATGAGTTGAGTAAAAATCTCACACCCTTCACAGTTCTTGACAGTTTCTAAAGACTAAATCATGGTTTACCAGGTTCAAATTCTAATTTTAATATAATCTTCAGATCACGAATATTGTAGACAATTTGTATAACCCTATTCTGAATTTTTTAAGTGAATGAAGCCATAATGCAATTAAGAGTTTGTGTTAAGAATAATATGAAAGGATTTTCAGTTCAGATGTTAGTACAGTTTAAGCTAATTGAGTCTATTGGTTACAAGTGATTTTAATCATCCAAAGATAGAAAATTCACTGTCGTATGATTGGTCGATTCTATTAATCTAAAAATCAAGATTTAAGCTTAAGAGCAAAAAAACCACTTTCATGCTTTCTATTTCTATAACATTTGTTGAGGTGTATTTATTCCTTCTGTTACTATTGAACCATCTTACAATAAAATCACAGATATATGAAGGCAGGCATAATTAGTACAAGACAAAATATATGGTCTAAAATATAAATCAAGGTGATAAGGAAAAATATGAAAACATGACTAAGAAAACATGAACTTCAGTCTGTTATAGTAAAATCAAAAGTGAAGGCTTAAATTTTGTGCTTTGTCTATTTAACCATATTCTACCACTTTTCTTTAACTTCGGCTTTGGTCTTAGAAGGTCAAAAAGCTGAATGCCTGATTCAACATAATTTCTGTCATCCTAGAATTTCTGGCTGATTAAAAATGTCATGATCGAGCCAGGCATGGTGGCAGGTGCCTGTAGTCCCAGCTACTCAGGAGGCTTAGGTGAGAGGATCACTTAAGCCCAGAAGTTTGAATGTTTGAATCCAGCCTGGACAGCATAGTGAGATCTCATTTTTTTTTTTTTTAAGTCACCATCGAATCTTATCAGCTAAGCCCTGTCAATATTACTCTCAGGCATATCAATGAAGTTTTTTTCTTAATACCTGTATATTCACTTCCACAAAGAGATGAACATTAAAAATTTAATTTGAAGTGAATTATTATTTTTACTGTTGATATTCTATCAGTTATCTGAGGTATATAGGGGTATTATCACTATGAGAGTAAAATAGTGCAATATAAATAGTTATGTAGTAAACCATAAGGAAAATTATTTGAAAGTTAATACAAATATTATGTCAGTGTATATTAACTAGACAATTTAAGAAGGAAATTATAACCTTTTTAAGATAGTAAATGTTTATAATAAAGACTCAATAGTTGTGATTAGATTATAAAATAATACTAAACTTTTTAGCATGTTTTTGCATACTAGCACTCATAACATTAAATAAAATATGATTTAAGAACTGTATTTAGGGCCAGGCATGGTGGCTCATGCCTGTAATCCTAGTACTCTGGGAGGCCGAGGCAGGAGGATAGCTAAAGATTAGGAGTTCAAGACCAGCCAGACCAAAAGTGAGACCCCATTTCTACTAAAAATAGAAAGAAATTAGCTAAACAACTAAAAATGGAAAAAAATTAGCCAGGCATGGTGGTACGTGCCTGTAGTCCCAGCTACTCGGGAGTCTGAGGCAGGAGGATCCCTTAAGCCCAGGAGTTTGAGGTTGCTGTGAACTAGGCTGAAGCCATGGCACTCTAGCCCAGGCAACAGAGCAAGACTCTGTTTCCAAAAAAAAAGAGCTGCATTTAACATTTAACTATTTTATTCTATTAGGCAGTGAATTGTTCAAGAGAAAAAGTTTTATTTGTGAAATATTCAATCTTGAGAGGATGACTTAAACACAATGCTGTGGTTTGAATGATGGTGTCTCCTTCCAAAATTCATGTTGAAACTTAATCCCCCAATGCAGCAGCATTAAGAGGTGTGGCCTTTAGGAGGTGATTATGTCATGAGGGCAGAGCAGAATGGCATTAGCGCCTTTATAAAAGGGCTCAAGGTTGAAGAGAGCACTCTCTTGCCCTTTCCTCCCTTCCGCCATGCAAGGACACAACCTTCATTCTCTCCAGAAGTTAAGATGCACCATCTTGGAGGCAGAGAACAGCACTCATCGGACACTGATCCTGTTGGCACCTTGATCTTAGACTTGCCGGTCTCCTGAAATTTCTGTTGTTTATAAATTACACTGTCTCAGGTGTTTTGTTATAGCAGCACAAACTAAGACACACAGCGTGCTAATTTTAATACCACAAAACCACATTAAGATGAATAAACCTAAAAGCACATGCAGTAGTATTTGTGACAAATATTGAATACAGAAATAAAAATAATGTAGAGATTGTGACTTAAAAAGAAAGTGTTAGAGAAAACTGAGGTATTTCACATACTTTTTATTCTTGCTAAACACATTTCAAAACAACAAGTATTAGAAGATGCTTTAAACAGACAATTTCTTATAGTTAAGTGTTTATGGAGGCTAACATTTTAAATAAAATGTTCTTAAAATTATTGCTATATACTTTTAATCTTTTTCAGTAATTGAGGATAAAATATTTTAAAATTTTTGCCCAAGTTGTGAATTCTAGATGTAAAATTCTTTGTGGAAAATGTCTTGCTGAACATCTTGTGGAAAGGTTTAAATGAAGTAGTAGTAACTTTTTGATAACATTTCCACAAGCACTACCCTATACTAACAGAGTTATCTAGAAAAAAATCTGTCTTTCCTTTGGGCATTCATTTTGGAAAGTGAATGCTTAGTATCACAAATACAATGTATAGTGACTGCAAGAGCAATGCAGCAGATGATAGTTCTGATAAATTGCTCCTATGTTATAATATCAAATTTTTCTATTTTTAATTACAAATTCCAATAAAATTATAATATTACTTTTTGTGATAGCACAAATTTTGTTTAAACATCCTATTATTTCATTACATAATGATGATATCTATCTTAAATATCAGCTTCATTCAAATATTGATTTTTAATAGTTGGCTATTTGGCATTTGGTGACTATATGAATTAAAAAATCAATATCACAATAATGTGTAATATATAAAGACTAAAAAGAAATATTTTTTAAATACTTTAAAATATGGCAGCCATTTACCAAATAATATGCTTATTAAAATTAATCTATAAGATGCATTAATGAATATCTAACTTTTTATTTTTAAATAATTATAGATTCACAGAAAGTTGCAAAGTTATTACAGAGAGGTTCATTTACCCTTCACTAAGTTTCTCATAATGGTTACATGTAAAGTGATTACAAATACAATATCAAAACAGGAAATCAGCATTGGTATAACATGTGTACATAGTTCTATTTAATTTTATCACAGTTGTAGATTTGTGTACCATTACCACAATCAAGTCACAGAACTATTCCAACATCACAAAGATATCCCTCACGCTACCTCTTTATATTAATAGTCACACTTTTCCCTGCCCTATACCTTAATCCCTGACAACCACTAAACTGTTTTCTATCATTATAATTTTGTCATTTTGAGAAGTTATGTAAATGGAATCATATAGTCTTTGACCTTCTGAGAGTGTCATTTTTACTCAGCATAATGGCCTTGAGATCCATTCAAGTTGCGATGTACATCAATAGTTTATTCCCTTTTATTGATTAGTAGTATTCCACAGTGTGGATTCACCACAGTTGACTTAATCATTAACCTATTAGGAACAATTTAGTTTCTCCCCAGTTTTGGGGTAGTACTAATAAAACTGTTTTGAATAATCATGTGCAGGCTTTTGTGTGGATATGTTTTAATTTATCTGGGATAAATACACAAAAGCATTATTACTGCATTATATGGTTAAGTAGATGTTTATTTTTTTAAGAAGCTGCCAAACTATTTTCCAGAGTTGTTGTACCACTTTGCATTCATGAGAGCAATATATGAGAGATCTAATTTCTCTACATCCTCACCAGCAATTGATAGTCATTATTTTCTATTTTAGCTGTTCTTATAGTTGTATAGTGATATCTCATCATGCTCTTAATTTTCATTTTTCTACTAGTTAGTGGTGTCAAACACCTTTTGACGTGTTTTCATGGTCATCCATAAAACTTCTTAATTAAAATGTCTCTTGCCAATTTTATAATTGGATTTTTTTTAAATGTTGACTTTTGAGAGTTCTTTGTATATTCTAGATATAAATCCATCATCAGATATGTGGTTTGCAAATATTTTCTGTAATTCTCTGGCTTGCCTTTTCATGCTCTTAGTGGGGATCTTCACAGAGCAGAAGGTGTTAATTTTGATGAAGTCAAATTTAATGATTTTTTTCTCTTTTCTAGATTGTGCTTTTAGTGTCATATCTAAAAACTCCTCACCAAGCCTTAGGAACTGAAGATTTTCTTCTGTGATCTCTTCTAAATGTTTTGTAGTTTCACATTTTGCATTTAGTCTGTGATAAATTTTGACTTAATTTTTCTATGAGGAGTGAGACTAAGGTCAATGTTTTATTGTTGTATTTGTTAGCTATGGATAACCAGTAGCTCAAGCACCATTTATTTAAAAGACTATCTTTTATCCATTGAATTGCTTTTGCACCTTTGTAAAAAAAATCAGTAACCTCTACTTGTTTAGATCTGTTTCTGGGTTCTCTATTCTATTCTATTCCATTGATCTGTTTGTCTCTCTCTTTCTCTAACAATACTGTAGCTATATAATATATAATAAATCTTGAAATTTGGTAGACATCTTCTTTACACTTTATTATTTAAAAAAATTGTTTTACCTATTCTGTTTATTTATATTCATTTATTTATGTCTTTGCCTTCCCTTATAAGTTCTAGAATTAGCTTATCTATATGTACAGAATATCTTGGTAGGATTTGGATAGGAATTGCATTAAACCCGTATATCAATTTGAAATGAATTGCCTTTGTTACTATACTGAGTCTTCCAACCCATAAACTGAGTAGGTCTCTACATTTATTTAGATATTCCTGACTTCTTTCATGAAAATCTTGTAGTTTTTGGCATGTATGACCTATACATGTTTTGTTATATTTACAAATATGTATTTCATTTATTGAATGATTGTAAATGTTGTTGAATTTTACATTTTATCCAAATGTGCAATACTAGTATATAGAAATACAATTAATTTGTATATGTTAACTTTTTATCCTGTCTTGTGATCTCACCAAAACATTTATTAGTTCTAAGAGTTTTTGGTATTTATTTTTAACATTTTCTCTGTAGACCATCATGTCATCTTCAAAGAGGGATAGTTATATTTATTTCTTTCTGATATATATATATACACACACACATAGACATATATATAATTTTTGTTAATTTTTTTTTTTGCTTATTTCACTAGTTTCAACTTCCAGTACTGTTAAATAATGGTGGTATGAGTGGAATCCTTGTCTTGTTCCCAATCTTAGGGAGAAAGCATTTAGTGTTTAACCATTAAGTACGGTGTTAGCTATAATTTTCTGCATATGCTCTTTAAAAACTTAAGGAAGTTCCTTTCCATTCTTAGTTTTATTCTGAGTTCTTTTTTATGAATGGATTTTGAATTTTCTCAAATGCGTTATTTGCATCATTGATTTAATTTTGTGAATTTTCTCTTAGGCCTGTTAATATGGCACACTACAATGATTGATTTTGAAATCAACCATGAATTGCTGCCATAAACCTCATTTGATCATGTTATATAATTCTTTTCATATATTGTTGACAATTATTTACTAATAATTTGTTAAGAAATTTTGTGTCTAAGATTATGAGATGTATTGGTCTGTGCTTTACTTTTTTTTTTCACTCTCTTTATCTGGTTTCAGTAGCAAGGTAATACTGGCTTCATGACATGAATTAGGAATGTCCTCTCTTCTATTTTTTGGAAGAGATTGTAGAATTGGTGTTATTTTTTCTTTAAATATTTGATAGAATTCTCCAGTGATTTTGCCTAGGAATGAAGATCTCTTTTTTGGGAGGTTTTTAATTATAAATTCCATTTCCTTAATAGTTATGGAGCTATTCAAATTATTTATTTATCAGGTTGTCTGTTAACTTTATTGTTTCTGTGGCTGTAGAGAAGCTTTTTAGTTTAACAAGTCCCATTTGTTAATTTTTGTTGTTGCCATGATAGTCTTTGGGTCTTCTTCATAAATTCTTTGCCTAGGCCAATATCTAGAAGAGTTTTTCAACATTTTCTTCTAGAATTCTTATAGTTTCATGCCTTAGGTTTAAGTCTGTTATGTATTGTGAATTAATTTTTGTGAGTGGTGAGATGTGCAGATCCTGTTTCAGTCTTCTACATGTGGTTATCCAATTCTCCCATCACCATTTATTGAATAGGGATTTTTTTCCCCAGTGCATGTTTTTGTCTGCTTTGTCAAAGATCAGATAGCATTGTCAGGATGGTTTTATATGAAGGTTCTCTGTTCTGATTATTGGTCTATGTCTTTGTTCTTGTGTCATTTTCATACTGTTTTGGTTACTATAGCCTTGGCGTATAGCTTAAAGTCTGGTAAAGTGATGCCTCCTGACTTGTTCTTATTGCTTAAGGTTGCTTTGGCTATACAGGGTCTTTTCTGGTTGCATACAAAGTGTAGAAGTATTTTTCCTAGATCTATGAAAAATGACATTGGTATTTTAATGGAAATTGTATTGAATCTGTAGATCACTTTGGATAGTATAGACATTTTAACAATTCTGATTCTGCTGATACATGAGCATGATATGTTTTTCCATCTGTTAACGTCATTTGCTATTTCTTTCCTCAGTGTTCCATAGTTCTCCCTATATAGGTCTCTCACCTCCCTGGTTAAATATATTCCTAAGTACTTAATTTTCTTCATTGCTATTGTGAAAGTTATTGAGTCTTTTATTTCATTCTCAGCTTTACTGTTGCTGGTATATATGAATGCTACCGATTTGTGTACATTGATTTTTAACCTGAAACTTTGCTGAATTTGTTTATCAATTCCAGGAGTCTTTTGGAAGACTCTTCGGGATTTTCTAGATATAAGATCATATTGTCAGCAAAGCACAATAGTTTGACCTCTTCTTTTCCCATTTGGAGACCCTTGATTACTTTCTCTTATCTGATTGTTCTGGCTAGGACTTCCAGCACTATGTTGAATAGAATTGGTGATATAGGGCAACCTTGTCTGGTTCCAGTTCTGTGTGGGAAATCTTATAATTTTTCCCTGTTCAGTATAATGTTGGCTGTGGGTTTGCGATATATGGCCCTTATCATTGTAAGGTAAGCCCTATCTATTCCTATTTTGTTGAGTGTTCTTATCATAAAAGGGTATGGATTTTGTCAAACGCTTTTTCTGTATCTATTGAGAAGATCATATGGTCTTTGTGTTTCCTTCTCTTTACGTGCTGAATTACATGTATAGATTCGAATATGGTTAACCATCCTTGCATCTCTAGTATGATGCTTAGTTGATTGTGGTGGATTATTATTATTTTTTTTTATGTGTAGCTGAATTCAGTTTGCTAGAATTTTTTTGAGAATTTTTGCATCTATATTCATAAGGGCTATTGGTTTGTAGTTTTCTTTTTACTTTCTGTCCTTTCCTGGCTTTGGCATGAAAGTGATATTGGTTTTGTAAAATGAGTTGGGGAGGATTCCTTTCTTCTTGATGCTATGGAATAAATTATGCAGTATAAGAACCAGTTCTTCTTTCAAGGTCTGATAAAATTTGGGTGTGAAATCATCTGGTCTGTGACTATTTTGTAGAATATTTTTAATGCTGTTTCAATTTCAATACTTGATATTTGTGTGTTCAGTAATTCATTTCTTCCTGATTGAGTCTAGGGAGGCTGTGTGTTTTCAGGAATTTTCCATTTCCTCCATGTTTTCAAGTTTATGTGCATAGGGATTTTAACAGTATTCAGAGATGATATTTTATATTTCCATGGTATCGATTGTGATTTCTCCATGTTTATTTCTCATTTTGCTTATTAGGGTCCTTTTTTTCTATTTCTGGTTAATCTAGCAAGAGGCCTTTCAATTTTGTTTATATTTTCAAGGAACAAATTTTTTTCTTTCATTAATCTTCAGTATAATTGTTTTCTTATCAATTTCATTCAGTTCTGTTCTGATCTTATTTATTGCTATTCTTCTGCTGGGGTTGGGATTGGTTTGTTCTTCCTTTTCCAGTTCCTTGAGATGATTCATTAAGGTGTTGATTTGTGATCTTTCTGTCTTTTGAATGTAGGCATTTATGGATATGAATTTTTCCTCTCACAATGGTTTAGCTGTGTCCCACAGATTTTGATAATTTATGTTTCCTTTATCATGTAATTCAAAGAATATTTTGATTTCCATCTTAATTTCCTCCTTAACCCAATAATCCCACAGCAGAAGGTTTTATTTTGTAAATTTGCTGCCCAATTATATTTTCCTAGGTAACAAGATTTATATGTTGCAATATTGCACAATTCCTTTGACCTCCAGAAAATACCAATGTGGATACAGAGAGCCATCCTGCCATCCAAAAGGAGCCTGCACTTGTAATAACTTTCCACACCTTTATTTTGTCCCAGGGATCTTTGTTTCTGTTCCTCATGTAATTCACAGCAAATCAATTATAAACAGCAAATGCTTCTGAATGCTCAGGGAGAATATGATAAATGATTATTAACTACAGAGGCACTGTTGCTGAATCTCTGCCTCCCAAGTGTCACCTTTTAAATGGCAAGAGCCTCCCTGAAAGCAATAACCAGCATTTCTTTAATGAAAAGCCAATATTTCGGTAAAGGATTGCTGTATTTCTGCAGCTACTGCTCTATTCAGCTGAATAATGAAATCTGAAATATTTGGGTGATTAAAACTTTCAATTAAACTGTGCTGTCTCTGGGCATTTACACTTCAGGCCTGTCTCTCCTTTGCCTTTCAGTGGAACACTATCTCAGCAGTAGCAATTACATGGACTGCATTTCCTCACTGACAGGAAGCAATGGTTGTAACCTAAACAGCTCTTTCAAAGGCTCTGACCTCCCTGAGCTCTTCAGCAAACTGGGCCTGGGCAAATACACAGATGTCTTCCAGCAACAAGAGGTCAGTCTTTATTTATTTTCCTGGGTTTCTTTGTTTTGGTTGTGTGTATGATGACTTCTAGCATGAAATCACTCATTGACCTATGACTGTGCTTTCACTGAGCATTTATTCAAGTCTCATAGCTTGTTCTTGCTGCTGAGAAAAATGTCATCTCATTTCTTATTTATTTAGTGCAGCTAGAAAACACAGGATAGCAGAAATAGAGAAAATGGTGCTTGCAAAAATATGCTATAGCCATCCTTCAACAGTTTTACTAAAAGACCCCATTGATTCACAGGAACTTTTGAATTCACAGCTCCCCTGAGGTCATCAACAAGTCTGTTTTTAACATGATTTCATTTTTGAATGTATTGTCTTTATTTGTGGTATTTAAAAGTAAGTAACAAATAGCATCCTAAATAAGTATCTGTGGCTGTTTTGGACCCAATCCTAGAAATCTGTAATAAATTACAAAATATATTTTTTAACATGTTAATTTATTTATCAACTTACTGCTTGGGTTTTACCCAAACTGAGACAAAACTAAGATGTCTTCTGAACATCACTACCATGGACTTTGGTCAGACTGATTAGCCATAGCCTACTATGCACTGGCATAAAGAAAAGAGCCCCTGAGCATGACTCTTTCTGATAATGCTGTCACGTTACCAGGGCACTGTTAACTCAATGCAACAGAAAATTAAAATAGTTCTATAAATTTATCTCTTTTTCAAATCAAGACATGGTCCACGTTGGATATGCTAGTTGGCTTAATTTCACGTTAGAGCAGTGGTCCCCAACCTATTTGGCACCAGGGACCGGTTTCATGGAAGACAGTTTTTTCCACAGACTGGGGCAGGAGTGGGGATGGTTTCGGGATGATTCAGTCGCATTACATTTATTACATTTGTAGCTGCTCCCCAGCGCTAGCATCACCACCACCTCGGCTCCACTTCAGATCATCAGGCATTAGATTCTCATAAGGAATGCACAGCCTAGATCCCGCGCATGCGCAGTTTACAGTAGGGTTTGCACGCCCATGAGAATCTAATGCCGCCACTGATATGACAGGAGGTGGAGCTCAGGTGGTGATCTGATGGATGGAGAGTTGTTGTAAATACAGATGAAGCTCCTCTAGCTCGCCCACTGCTCACTTCTGCTCTGTGGCCCGGCTCCTCACAGGCCGCGGACCAGTAGCAGTCCATGGTCCAGGGGTTGGAGACTGCAGTGTTAGAGAACATCTGATTTAGTCAGTAATTCCTAGGCGTATATCAGTCAATAAGAAATCTAAGGTTTTTATTAGGTACTTTTTATCATAAACTCAATGTATTGCCCATGGCTCAATAAATTATTAAGTTTAGCTGTTGAACATTTTTGTTTTTTACATTCAAAAAGAGATTGTCATATGTATTAGATTTTAGGGTATTGATTTTGTTCTATTTCCCCTAAATCTAAGTTAGTGTTCATTTAATCAAGGATTTTCTAAGTTGAATAACCCTTTTATAATCAGTGCATTAAAGAATTGTATCTATATTTTCTTGTTAGATGAGGATAGCTAATTGGGAAGCTAAAAGGTATAAGTATTTTAACTTGTCCAGACACAGAAGGTCTTACAGTAAGAGACTGAATGTTATTCAATGGTATTCTGGGTTTGCTTTCATCTTTGTTTATTTCCTATTTGAAGAGGCATAGAAATAAATTTATTATAGGTACTTCTAACCCAGTTACTCCAAGAAAGAAGAAAACATGAAAGTATAAAGCCAGAGTGGCTTAATCTAATATTTTATTAACTAGTGGCGGAGGTCAGCAAACTGTGATCTGCAGGCCCTCTGCCTGATTTTGTAAATAAAGTTTTATTGGAACATAGCTACACTAATTTGTTCACGTATTGTCTATGGCTGCTTTTGAGGCATAGCAGCAGAATTGAGTAGTTGTAACAGTGACAGTATGGCCCACGAGACCTAACATATTTACTATCTGTCCCTTTAAGAGAAAGTTTGGGGACAGTTGAACTAGAGAGTCTCTATTAAGTAGAATTTCTAAAAACTATCTTTAGAACTGTGATAAATGATGGCCTTAAATTAAGGTTTTGTAAGATCTGGATATACCTTCAATCAAAACAGAACATTGTTCAGTATCATTTAATGAAAAGTATATTTTACTTTTTTGTGGTGTGTTGAAATGTGGTAATCTGCTTCTTTCATGTAGGATATTTTGTAATATTCAGATATGATTTAACAAGAATCTCCCACTAAGTAACTTCATGAGATTTTATTTTAAGCATGTTGAAGATTGGTTTAGCATCATTCACAGATGATACATCAATATGCGTTATTACTAACCATAACTGCCAATTATTTCACCCCTTTGGTGAGCCCATTGCTTTGCTTCTACAGTCATATCGAATGCTCACAACAGACCCCTGCAAGGTACAGTATTGTCAACCCTTGGTGCCCACAGCTAATAATGGCAGAGTTAAGATCTGAACTAAAGTCTCTTTGGCTTCAGAGTCTGTTGCCTTTCTGTTCCTCTACAGCAGGGGTCCTCAAACTGTTTAAACAGGGGGCCAGTTCCCTGTCCCTCAGACCGTTGGAGGGCCGGACTATAGTTTTAAAAAAACTATGAACAAATTCCTATGCACACTGCACGTATCTTATTTTGAAGTAAAAAAACAAACGGGCAAAAACACCCACATATGGCCCAGGGGCTGTAGTGTGAGGACGCCTGCTCTACACTATCTTTTAAAAAAGAATGAAATCATTAGACAATTTCCCTTTACGCTTTGTTGCCGATGCCAGAGAGTACAATTTTACTATTCTACAAACGCTTCTTTTGTGCCTCCTTCAGAGATAGTCTGCTGGGTTGAGCCAAGTGAACCATAGACCTGATGGAGTCTGGGAATTCTTCTGTCACTCTTATGCAGAACACAAAGGAAGATACCTTCTGTTATATTATTAATATCTAGTTTCTTCTTATAAAGATAAAGATACACTTAACCAATTCACAATCCAAAGCTAAGAAACATTTTTCTCTTTTCTGGACAGGTATATATTCTTCCTTTTACCAGTTCACAAAAATGATGCAATCTTTCTGTTTCCCTTTTTGTCGTAGCTGCCAGGATGCTCAGAGCTCAGTCTTTGTTAGAATCATCACTTCTTTTTTACCACCTTTATTTCTCAATTCTTGTCCCTTAGGTTTGTGCCACCATCATTCTGTTTGGGAAGTAGGTAGTGCATAATTAATAAATAAAAGAGGTGGAATAACAAGTTGAACCTGTGATGAGGGAGAAAATGAGTACTTAATATATTGGTTATAATTTTTTTTTACCCACAGATCGATCTTCAGACATTCCTTACTCTCACCGATCAGGATCTGAAGGAGCTGGGAATTACTACTTTTGGTGCGAGGAGGAAAATGCTGCTTGCAATCTCAGGTGAATATGAATATTCAACTCATATTTTAAAATCTGACTAACTTCTGCCAGTGGCCTCAGCCAGTAGGACTGGTTCTGCCCATCAGCTGCTGGCTTACCACCCTGACACCTTGGTGGTTGTGGTTTCAGAGGATTTTCCTGCCAACAGTGTAACACATGCTGAGAATATTCTACTCCTTCATCAAGGCCTTGCCTGAAAACCTGCCTTGACAGTATTGTTCCTGGAAATACATGTAGATCCCTTCAGAAGGAGCTAACCAAAATTGCCTTATGCAGAATATGGGGGGCCAGTTTAATATCTTTAATTTTCTTCTTTGCCATTGTGTTAAGCAATAATCATCAGGACAGTGAATAATCTTGATTGGAAGTCATGTTTCAAATGTGTGTCCTCTTGCACACCAACAAAGATTGTTGCACTGAGGAAAAAAGAATGCTCATTCGTATTGCTTGGAATCTGGCAGTATTACTTGTCTTAATTCTTTTTAGTTTTTTCCAACATTTTAATAAAATGTGTGTGTCACAGGAGGATATATGAACAGTATCCTGAAGGTGGTCACAGAATCAAGGAAAATAATGTTGTCTGCCTCCTTAGACCACTTTCTTTGTGCATCTATTGCATACTCTGTTTTAGAAAATGCTGTATACATATTTATTGGGTGCCATTCATTTGAAAGGAATTGAGCCAGATGATGAGTCAGGAGTTGGCGAATATATAGTAATGCACTTCAAAAAAAGTGTTTAGAGTACTGTGTGGAAGAAATTTGAGGGGGAATGGTATTCATTTTGGAAGATTTTACAATAAAGTTCTTGAATGTCAAATTTATATGTGTGCTGGTCTCTCAAAAAGGCAGACACCAAGGGCAGAAGCCAAGTGTCATGTGCTTTGAGAAAGTGATTTTGATTTTTCAGAATGCTGAATTTGCAGGCTGTGCCTCAGTGAGGCCAGCAGTTGCATCCAACTGGTGCAGGTCCATTCCAGACAGCAGCCACTAATCATGTGAGCAGAAAAAAGTAAAAACCTCAATTGTTTCCCATTTTATTTTAGCAGCATATTGCATACTCCACCCACCTCCCCATAGGAAATCTTTATCTTTTTTAAAGGAGCTTTGAAATAGGAATAGAAATCCAGCCATTTAGCTTCCTGGTGGCAGCCTGATAGGTTCTTTCATGGATCAATAGAGTTCTACACACATGAGTTTTAGGAGCCTTCCTCCACTCTGTGTCCAAGAGGCTACATTAATGGAGCTCCACAGGGCAGGTACATAATTCCTGTTTGCTCATAAGATCTTCTTTGTATAGTGTCAAGAACACTGGATTAAAATAGGAGACCTGGGCTTTACGTCTGCTAAATCACAAGTCCTTGGATGAGTTTCCAAACCTCGTTTGGTTTGGGTTTATTAACCATGAAGGTAGATTGGAAAGATGATTGTGTAAGGTCACCTTCTGCTTCTAAGATCTGTTCTTTCATGCGATGTATCATCAGGCTTAGTGAAAATAGACAAATTACAGTTTTAACAGTATATACTACTAGCAGGATACACCCTTGTTCTTTTCTTTTTACCATTTGTGCAATAGGATAGTTTTTCCAACTCATTTGTTTACTCTAAAGCTCAGCCTCAGGGCTATTCCTAGATTCAAATTAACTTTATATATTTCACATTCTTTTATTAATTTCCAAGTGAAATTGATTTACTACTTGAAATTTGATTAACTTGCATATTCACCACACCTGTATTGTTGAAATATGCCTGTGGGCCAGTACTTTTATGCCAGAGAAGGGTAGTATAATCTGGAACTTCATAATCTTTCGCTAGAGATTCATGGAATGGCAATGGTAGTATAATGAAAACTAAGTTCTTTCTTTGTGTACCAACCCAGTACCAAACTCTGCAAAGCTTTTAGCAAAAAGTAGATATCTCTAATTACTTTCACAAGTTGCAGATGGCTCATCAGTTCCTTACTCTGGAATACATCAGTGTCCTTTACTCTGGATTTTGGGGAGTAGGGTAGTAATCAGAAAGTGTTTTGAATCCTCTTTTTGAAAAAAAATGTTTTTCTAACCATTGTCTTCAGTGTGGTTCTATTGAGGTTAGACAGTACGTTTGTAGACTTCTCTCAGTGGGTTCACGGGTCCTCTTGCTTTTAAAGGGAGTTAGAGACTTTGAATAGGATGCCTTATGACTAATCTGCACAGTGTGGAGTATTTGATTATTTTAAGGATAATTTTACTTTTCCTTGTTGAGTGCATTTGTTTCAACCTGGTAAATTGTTTTCTCTGCAAGTAAAAGTTTTTATTGAGAAATCCTTCATCAAAAAGCTTCTTTTCCCAACTCATCTGATAACAAAGACATCCATTTATAGTCCCAGAACATTCCATTTTCTGTTAGATAGCAGAATAGCTTCTGGGCAGCCTTGAGTCATGTTTGTCTTGTGGTTATGCAGCTTGGTTAGATACAGAGTTTGCTCAAAATTCATTTTTAAAATTTTGTAGGTATTTAACTTATAATCAGAGTTGTGCTTTCACTATGAGGTTCTGTTTTTGTTTTTAATCTTGGGCCAAAAGACATTTATTTTAATGTTATAGGAGTAAATGAGATTTATCTCTAATGGAGATGGATCAAAGAATAAGTTTGATCTTTTTTTCAAATCCATGATATTTTGAAAATTGATGTATTTCTCTCAGAGTATTTTAATGATTGGTTAAATGTACAGGGATTCAGCGAAAGGAAGTTTAGCATCCTGTTGTCAGGCTTCCCGCCACGGCCTCAGGTAGATCTAACATTTCCCGACCTATTCTTTTAGTTTGTGACTCTGTTCAGATCCGCAACAAGATCCTGAGAGCTGCCAGGATTGTGTGAACGTTGGAATTTCAAAGAAAAAGGTTGGTATTTTCCCAAACTATTCCTTAGGCTTACTGAAAAATATCTGAGGAAGGAGTTTGCTTTTTAATTTAAAAAACAACAGCAGCAACAACAACAAAAATCCCAGTCTCTTCAGTAGAACTTGATCCTAGCTAACCTGTCTGGGAGATTTATCTCTGTGCATCACATGTAGAAATGTATGTATGTGTTCTCATAGAAACTGCATCTGTAGGGAATGACTGAATTCCTTTCTGATCATTTTACTCTTTGAAATCTCTAGCTGATGTGACTTTTCAGAATAAAGTTTTCAATGTTTAAATTTTTTTTTTTAATCTTCCATGGCCCTACCGTTTTCATGTGCTCAGTTATACAAGTTATGTGTGCTGGGGGAGAATGGTGTTTGGCCTCGTTCTTTCCTTTTCCTTGGGAATGTTCTCCTGATTTGTAGATTACTCTCCCATGAGAAAATGGAGGCCAGAGATAGTCTCCTAGCTTGAAGGTGATTAAAACTTTCCCAGGCTGTATACTTAAAGAGATTCATGTATTCTTAACATTCCTATAAGTTTGCCTTTAAATATATTCAGTTCTGTCTTGATTTATGAATTTTGAAGTGCTGTGTTTGTTTTCTAACAAGATACATGTGTTCAGTTTTTAATAGGAATGTCATTGCTACTGTGTTTCTCCAGGGACTTGAAACAATAGCCATCTGCATGCATGCTTGCATGTGCCTTTTTCCTGTAAAGATATCTTCCTTGCTTCTTCAGAGTTTTTAAGCTATGTTTTTTTTTTTTTAATTTAAAAAATAAATTTGGTTTGCTAAAATATGAAGTAAAGCTCTGTTATCCAACATAGCTAGAACTACCAGATTGTACTCCTGTGCTTTGGTCAGTCTTCTCTGTTCGATGAATCACTGCAGCTCAGCGGCAGGGCATTGACCTGTGTGTTAGGCAGGCAGTTTCAGCTTTGTCACCTAATAACTGTGTGGGCAAGTGACTTCGTCTGTTTTTAAAATCTATTTTCTTATCTATGTGATGGGGAATGGTAATACTGTCTGCCCCTTAAGAAGGACTTGAATAGGACAAAATAAATGTAAAGTGCTTGTCGTATAATAAGCCCTAATGAATCACTGTTATTTTTCTTCTTTCCTAAGACCTATATGTGAACAAAAGAAAGAGAGAGATCTCCATTGTTGCTTTGACCCTATAGGGCAGGCATTTACATTTTGGAAGGCGGTGGACGGAAATGTTGAGGGTCCACCTTCCAGAACTTGAAGACAGGAGCATGTCTGGCCATAAGGCTGTCCTTAACCCCAAGCGAGCCCCTTACAACCTGAGTCTGTGATCCCATCCTGAGCATTGCAGTAGCTGGCCATAGCTTACATTGTAACTTCAGAATTCTAAAGGGGATTGTATATATGTGGTTGAAAAAGTACAAGTACCATGCAAATATAGGGTGTTCAGTCGCCTGCTCTAGCCCCTCCAAGAAAAAAATAAAACAGCAACTTTCTTTTTTTTTTTTTTTAGGGTACAGATAAGTAATAACA
Source organism: Cheirogaleus major (assembly GCA_963574435.1). Taxonomy (NCBI): domain Eukaryota; kingdom Metazoa; phylum Chordata; class Mammalia; order Primates; family Cheirogaleidae; genus Cheirogaleus; species Cheirogaleus major. Next base: position 177 of record CAUYPO010100310.1, on the reverse strand, counting down.
TTTTATTCTTATGCCATTTTTTTATTATTATTATTATTTTTTGCTTTTATTTCATCATATAATGGGGGTACAAATGTTGTTAGGGTTACATACATTGCCCCTCCCCCCCTCCCCCCCACCTGTCAGAGCTTCAAGTGACTCCAATCCCCAGGTGGCCCAGGCAAGGCACACATTATG